>CAEFZX010021360.1:0-62707 GCA_903066825.1 Alfaro cultratus
TATATGTATATATATATATGTATCTAAATATATACATATCTATGTATATATCTATATACATATAGATATATATATATATATTTACCTTCTGTTTGGAAAGCTAAATGATGTCACAGTACAGTTAAACATTAAATTTTTACTGAATGCTTTGGTCATTTATATTGACTAATCTAACTTGTAAAGTAAGAAGGAATACAAAAAAAATACCTAATCTTAATGCCAGTAAAACCCAATTCATTTTCAAATTATATTGTTCAGTTTTGTTTTGAGTAACATGATTATGTCTCAAAATTAATTCAGAAGCCCGATGTGCCCCTTTTATGTATTACCACACTGCTGTGCCAGGGAAGCTGAAATAAAAAGATTGAAATTCATTGGTTTTTGATAGTGTGGTACATCAACCTCATTAACATGGTTGACATCATTTTGGAGAGATAGTGATAAATCACAGCAGAGGAAAAGCCAGTAATTGGCTCCCTATGGTAATTAAAGAGTGGACCTTTGAAGCAAATAATCATATAAATCCCTAATATTTTGCCAAGATAACACTGAAAAACAATCTGTTCCCCCTACTCCATCTCAAATGTGGCCAAATTGATGGTTTATTTCTCTTTGCTGAACAAATAGAGATATTTTTGCTACACAGTGGACAGCCTGGATGAGGCCAAAGCTCAAGAGGCAGGAAGTAAAGAAAGGGGGGGAAAACATTCTTAACCAGAGACTCTGCAAAATATTACGTCCAATATTAAATTGTGACCACATGTGCTATGTATGAAAAGAGCAAAGACTAAACTTATTCACAACATTCTTAGAATCCAAACACGAGGGAATCCAAGACAAAGTTGGTTAAACCGAAATGTTTTTAGTTATTTCAGAGTAGGCTAAGCAAAGGTGTAATAGCAAAATGTTATTTTGCCACAGACTGAAAGATGATGTCTGCCCTAGACTTTTATCTTTTTTTGTAAAATATAAGTTTTAAATTCTTAAAACAGACTATGATTGAAGACTAAATATAAGCATAACTGAAACATTAGAATACGGTATAAATATTATGGAACTTGTTCAGAGCTCTGTAGTTGAGTAAAAGACACCTAAAAGTGATGCTATACATGGGAACTAGAGTACAGAGTATAAAATTGGAAATAGGATACTAACAATACTTTATCAGAGGGGTAATAGTATTTTGAACAGCTTGGCTACATAAAAAAAAGATGATTTATTAAATCTGATATAGAAGGAATTGTGAAAATTTGAGCATGATGTCAGAAATGCAAAAATAACTCAATTTTAATAAGAGACTGTATCTAATGATTGGGAAATATTAGCACAGTTAAAGCAATTATAAGTACATTCATAAGATGAACTAAAACACACTAAACAATCAGATATTCCACAAGTACAAAACTAGAATTTGCTGCAGAGCAAAAAAGGAGTAAGGGGCTGACTGATCCTTCAGTGCGATGCAGGCAGAGGTATAATCATGATCTCAGTCTTGTTGACATTTAAGACAAGATCGTTGTTGGAGGTAGTTCACAGTAAACAATGGCACACACTAAATTGTCTATTCAACAGCCACAACTGAAAAGACTGAGTTTCCTTTACATGGAATCCAATAGAAAGAGCAGAAAACTTCACTCGAGTCTGACAGAAAAATGTATAAGTAAACTGTAATGTCTCAAGGAAAGTATCATGTGGAAGCACACCACATGTTTTAGAGCAAGTGCTATTTTACCCATTTGATTTCACATGAAGCAAAATAAAACTTCCCAATAGACAGAGTTGGGCAGTAAATCAATGAAAGATGGCAGGAATGACACTTGACCATTTTTCTTATAAGGACAAGGTTATCATATCAAAATCCATCCTTGCTCCATACTTCGCTTTGAATGATTTTACAAGAACTACGAAGAAGAAAAATGGTTACAGGGAGCTGTGAGGGCACACCCGTTCATAACTGCTTGCCATTCTTTTTGTGGCACTAGTGGTCTTTATTTAAGAAAAACATTTTTGACACACATCTGACAACGTTGATGCTCATACGTTAATCACAGGAAGTGAAAGAGGAATGCATTCTACAGAGGAAGCCAATTTTTCGTTTAAAAGGGAGGAACTATTCAAAATCAACTTTATGTGACTTTAAAAGGAAAATAATATTATCTAAATGTATTATTAGTGTGCTTGGCTACACTACCTTGAGCATTGTTGTCTTTTTATTATTATTATTATTATTATTATAATTATTTTTTTTTATTTATTTTTTTTTTTATTTATTACTGTGTTCACCTGAAGCATGGAATTGGGTTTAAAAATTTCAAGGTCAAAAACTGATTTCCCATTAGCACTGGCCCAAGTAAAAAAAACTCTGTGGCCCTCCAGTATTTAGTGGGGCCTAGGTAAGAACTACCCAGACAGACCTTTGTAATTTTAAAAATTTTGGTAAGCCAGAGTCAAAGATATTGAGTTAAATATCTGAATGTTATTGAAACCACCAGAAATTTTTTATTTTTTTATTAACTAAAAGACGTTCTCATTTCATTAGTAACTTACTATGTTAAATTAATAACTTGTGTATTATATTAAACAATTGATAATGAGACTCCGTTGCAATTTTCATGGCTAATTGATAAAGCAATTAGCCATCTGTTGATGAAACTGATTGCTAAACACATGCTGTAAACTGAAGACACACACCGAAAAAGCTCAGAGGACACAGACTCACAGCTGTCACCACTAGTTATATTTTACACTGGGTGCTTGTGTATGTATTTGTCTACATAATCACCTCAAAATGAGAATTCACCATGTTTTTTATAGGCGACCCAGCAAGATATGATCTTTTGGAAGAGTTTAGAATAACTGTTTGTGTGTATCAAGTGTTGCCATCTGGTCTTCCTGTTTTGGGGCAGCATGTGTGTTAAGTAAATGAGTTTCAGTCAACAGAGCAGTTCAGTCACCTGTGACGAAGCCATCTGATCACCCTACTTAACACTTACAAGAGTAAATATCATTGATTAACTTCAACCTGGAACACTGCGACATTTATGTAGAATTAGAGGAGTCTAATGGGAAGCAAAAGTGGCATAGATATAATTTAAAAGTTATGGAATCCAGTGTACATGTGCATATCGTTTACCTTCCTTTTTTTCCCACAAAAATTTTAATAATCAACCTCCAACTGATCTAGCCAAGTTGCACTAAAGCTGTTTGAATCAAACTTTAAAACAGTTGAATTAACGTTTTTCCTGCTGAGTCATTTTCTTTCACAAAAAGTGTCTCCAAGCTATTAGTCAGCATTCAAGTTGGAGTTAAAGAGAAGCCTTAGATAATCACAGTGACACTTAGCAGCTTCAACCAGGACATAAGGATGTCTGTCACTTTGCTTGGTGTAAGTCTCATGGGTGGTAGTGTGAGATATAAAGACAGGTTAGAGGAAAGAAGCCAAATGAACATCAAAGTCAACCGAGCAAATGCATTAATGTCAAGTTTGACATGCAAAACCTAGCCTGAAGGTAACAACAGAAAAGACGAGCCAAGCTGGGTGTGATGTATGGAATTCAGAAAAGTTTTCCTCAGACACTTGACATTTTTCCAGGCTTTAGTTTCCAAATTTCAAATACCATGTTTCAACCATCAGAAATATGCAACAGAAGGCATCAGGTCGTCATCTTTTAAATTATCCATTCATGGTATTTCAGTTGAGTGATGACAATTTTATTGTAAAATAATGTGACTCATCCAAATGTGTTAGAAATTTTTTTTAAGACCTGTCTTAGCACTTTTAAAGTAATTGTAAGTGCAACTTATTTAGATATCAACACTTGTCACAGTGAGAAGCAGTGGGCTAATGGATGACTCACTTGTTATCATTGTCTAATACATCTTTAATGATCTGCTTGACATTTTGCTATGAATTTTCCATCATTTTCCTGGGAGTCACCCAGAAACAGCCATCTCTGCATGCTTCTTATAACTTTCATCAGGTTTCCTTTGTTCCCACTCCCCAACTTGGTTTAGTCTGTAGTTTTTCTATTTCCTTTATCTTGTATTACCTCTCAGGCGGTAATGTCCGCTTTCAGTTATTTTCAGTTTCGCAGATCCTCTATTCAATTTGTTTTGCCATTTTATTCCCACTTGTTCTCTGTGATTTCTCTGATCAGCTCTCACCCAGCACCTCTTTCTTACCCCTCCAGGCAGCCAATTAATTTTGTTTAGTGCTAATTCCTCATGAGCACCATGTAGTGGCAGCTCAGTGGGAGGATCCATAAGGATTTAATGTGTTTATTAAAAGTTTCGCTGCAGGTCGATTTGAGAATTCTCCCCCTCGGTGCTTCATTTCTATCTCTGTCAGCGGGACAATCCTCAGCATGTGTTTGTTTGTGAAGTCTCAGTGTCTGAATTCCTTGGGGCAGCTGCTTGGTAAATGATTTTCAGTGACTGTGACATGTCTGGTGGTTTGAAGCGAAATAGGCAGTCACAGGTGGTTGGGAAACAAAGGATTTAGCCTCTGAAAAATATCCACAAATAATGATTTAGTGTAACCCTTGCGTAATTCCTTTTATTCTTATTTAACTATGTACAGCCATCTGACGAGCATCAAGGAGAAATGTTCATTCAGTCTGTAGGGAGGGTTTCTTTATCACCTGCTACCTAAGACACAAACCACTTAAGCAGTGTTTGTTAATATGGCAGATGTTTTGAGCTGAGTATTTTTTGTATTATTTTGCATCATTGCATGGGATTTTTATTTTATTTTTTCCACATTGGAAGGTTAACTGCTTGCACTTTTTGGTGAGTATTATTTTTAGATTACCGTAGGTTTAAGTATCTCTAAAGAACATCCAACTCCTTCCCTCACTCTTCCATATATACAAAATCAGCTCACAAGCATAACGGGTCAAGGACTGATACCCAGACATTCTGGGACACATTTGATGTGGTAAATATGAAAAATATTGATCCATTTCGCTGTCTGTCAGAGGTTCACTCTTCTGATGGTGGTATACAACACTTTTGGGCCCTTTAGTAGCAACTGAGCATAACTGAAACATGAGCATAACTGGATAAATAAAGGCTCATACATACACACACTCACATGCATGATACACACAGAACAACAGAAAACAGACAGTGATGTTAGCAGTAATGACATTATTGTCAGCAGACTTTGGCTGCTGACAATAATGTAGGCAGCATGAGGAATGTTTGCAACACCATTTTGAATCTGTCCACCCGGTTCTAGCAAGTTGAAAGTCTGGTGAGCTCATTGTACCACTGAGTTCTTGTTATTCAAAGTAAATGTTACTCAAATGTAAATAAAAAATATAGGACACAAACTAAATATTACTAGTCTTTAAAAACAACAAATAGCTTGTAAATATTTAGTTATAGATTACAACCACATTTCTTTGTAGTCCTTTTAAAAATGTGTAACAACCCTAAAAACAATTTTATCTTTGAGTGTATTTCCTCAGTTATTTACTTTTTGTTGCCTTATAGGGGTAAAAATATGTTATGGTAATAGCCACTCTTCAAAATGGGGGAACAAAGAGCATTATTCACAGTGAAAGTTGATTGTTGATCTGATGCATCAGGAAATGAAAACGGCTTAAAAATACCTATTGACCTAAACCTGCCCATATCTACAGTGACATCTATAAGCGTAAAACAATTAAAACTGTGACTAACAAGGTTGGGTGAGGACCTGAGTTACCCTCAAAGTTCACTGTTAAAGGAGTGCAGCCTAAGTTTCTGTATCCAATTATGCTCTGCAATAAATTATTTAGTCAATACTTTATGTACATCTTTACCAGATGTAGAGATAATTGATGTTGTAGTATTCCTACATAATGCAACATGTACTTGTAGACATATAGATAATGAAGGTGAAGAAGAGGTTCCACTTAACAGATCAGTAGAGATGGAAATGGCTGTATGCAGTCCACAACTTGTTCTTTAAAGATCCCCTGCTCAGCAGATAATATGAAAATCAGTGAGGACATTGGATATGAGCTCTTCAGGACAAATGTTTGAAATACCAAGGGAAGTCTGTAAATACCTTCCAGTTGGTACATATGCTTAAGTGCACTTTGGTGCCCAGTAAAATACAAATCTTAATTTACCCACCCACACTTCATCAATGCATAAAGTGGATATCAAGATGTTTGCAAAATAAATTCCATTTTAACTGCTGTCTGCTTTGTGGCTGCCTCACAGAAGTGCCCCTGGATTTAAGATCTGTGGAATTAAATTACGCCTTTCCTTTTAATAATGTCTGTCCTGAGTTCTTAATCCTTTATTGAGGTTGTGCTCCGACATCGTGTCTCACTTTATTTCAGTGCTGTAACAATGCCAGTGCAAAAGCTGGCAGACACGATGAATAAAAATGGAAAACAAAATCTTGGCCTGGTTTCATTTGTTTCATTTATTTGGCAGCACTGATTGGGGTTGTTGATGTACGTAATTTTTAGCAGAAGAACATCTAGATAAGAAAGCAATTTGTTAAAGAAAAGGCTAAGCAAAGAAAGAAATTGTTTGTGCAATAACTACAATTGCCCCTAAATCTTAATACATAAAAAGATCCTAAAAATATTTATATTAGAGAGGTGTGTTAATTAGCCCTGGTCAGTTCAGATCTCTCTTTTTTTAGAAGTCTTCCCATAAAATGATGAGAAGCAAATGCATTCATTGAAGTTCTTCCTTGAAGGCCTTCTCTCAGCATTATGCATCTTTTTCAACATTTTATGTGAAAGGATAAATAGTTGTAGTGATTTTAATTTGTCAGATAAAATTAACATTTTCCATGAGTATGTCATGTTTAGATAAATCAATATTATTCTAGCAATTTTAAATCTGTTCAATCTAATCCTTGATTTGTAGTTACAAAACTGACTACACTTCTTACAGTCATTAATTCGTAGACACAGATTCCTCTAACTCTTATCTTCCAAAAAGTTGTTTTTCTTCTTTTTCTAAGAAGACAATCGGATCCATATGTACAAGAAATTGTTTTGAAATTATTTTTCTTTAAAAATGTGTAATTACAAATCTGTTTTTCTTTTATTATTTTAGTTGGAGTTTTGTTGTCTGTTGCATACATTTCCAATGCAAGCACAGTGCTTTTCAGATGGGTAAGTATATTGTGAAGTGCACAATTCAGAGACTGAGGTCCAGACAAAATTCAGGGAGCAAAATCATCTTTAATGCGCTTACGGCCGGAGAACAGAAAGTTCATGAACTGAGGAAATAACCGTTCCAACGAACTCAGAGTTACATAGTTATTATATTCACCTCTCTCTCAGCTAAGCAAGGCGGAGACTTAATCTTCAAGGACCAAAACAAAGGAAAGAGAAAAGGCAGACCAAACAGTTCAGCTCTGTATGCTCATTCGCTATCATGTCTATGGGATGCGAAAACTAAACACTCTATCTCCGTGCTGGGAAGGTCACGGGAAAAACAACAAGTTCCCAGACAACCTGCCTGGGAAAGTTCAGCAGACACCTGTTGTTTAAATAGTTTGCACCCCCTCTGCAGTCGCACGGAAAAACATCTTGACTGTGATACAATAACATTACATTTATGTGATGCATAAAGGAACACTGTATGATGCAAATAAAACATTTTCTCTTTAAAGAAAAATCTACTTCACATTATTTAATGCAAAGAAAAAAATCTCACACTGATTACAATGTCTTTTGCCTCAGACATGCATATGAAGAAGCCAGTTGTTCTGTCATTTGAGTTTTGCTTTAGATTTATATGACTTGAGATTACTTTCCTGTTGTATAATCAACTTTGTTTTATGAGAAAGCCTGTATCGGGTGGGGCAGCAACAAACCCATTTAATAGACTTCCTGAGGAAATGCCTATGCTTGATTGTATTACATCACAAAAATATCTGTTTCCATGACCCTGGTACATGTATGCATGGATTTGAATTTGTTATCTGGAGATGCAGAATAGTTAGAATAGTAAAGAGGCTGCAAGGCTAAGACCACTGAGGTTCACAGCTACCCTGGGGACATCCACAGGAAAGCTGTAGGACTGAATAAACAAAAAATCCACCACATGTCAAAATAGACCACACTTCTATTCACACAATATCACCATAGAGAAGAGAAGATTGGTTGGAGATGATGAGAAGCAAAGTGGTAAAGGGACCCAGTGAACACACACTTGTTGCAATTGTCACCCGACCCCCAAAGAACTTTGTGGCATGAGGCTCACCATAGACTAAGTGAGATATATTCAAATTCTTTCTCTTGTTTTCTGTACTAGCAAACATTCTCACCATATAAACATAATCCAATTTAAAAAAATAAGCATAATAAATTACACTATACTCATTTTTATTTTTTTGTTATACCTTCAACAAAAAGTGGCATGTGGGATCTATTTGAGTTTAACATCTGAGAGACTAATATGCAGCCAGAGTGAAGAGGAGACTGGTCCTTCAAGGATATTGATGGATCGTCACAAACCCAATTTGTGGTCAAATCCACTTAATCTCTGTCCTTTCCTGTTCATTTTGATGTCTATTATACACATAAATTCAATGTTCTTGGAGGCTTGCACTAATGGGCACGATTAGACTTTGGCTAGCTTAAATTTGATCATAATTCCATTCATTTAACAAACTGTTATATTTTGGTTAAAAGTGGAAAGAGTGCAGTTATTATTTGATAGTTAGTTGATCTAGTTGATTTTTTTTTGTGCTGTTCTGAGTACACAGTATACTCTAGAAGAACTACCTCTGCCACGTTTCAGTTCTCCTGTAAATGAATCACAGAATAACCACAGATATGTGAAAGAGGAATGTTTTATGTATAATATTTTATCTTGTGACTGTTGAAAAATTTACCCTATGGCAATTTGGAGTTGACAGTAAAATCTAACGTTTTTGCTACGTGCCAATCTGTCAAACTCTTGGCAGCAAGCTAGTAGAAGATAACTTCTGGACAGTCTGAGATACCAGAGAGACCCACTGCCAAGATGAAAGAATGGAGTTGGCGGTTAAAAACAGTGAAGTGAAGATGAGGTTTGTTATGGATAGGTGATGGACAGGCAAAAAGATAGAGGGCCTCTAGAGCTGAGCTACAGACAATGTTTGACGTTTCTTTTACATGTCACAATCAATGGTTAAATGCATGTATGAAAAAACAAAACTATCAAGCTACAGTGGCTTGAAAAATATTTAATACCTCTACGATGTTTTTACGTTTTATGTTACAACCCTAAAATGTCCATGTATTCCTCTGAGTCTTTGATAGACTAACTCAAAGCAGTGAAGTGGAAGGGAAAGAGTAGATTGCGTTCAATATTTTCTAATTATTATGCAACAGTTACTCTGACACTGCTAAACAAAATTCAATGGACCTAATAGCCTTCAGAATCCACCAGAGTGTGAATTATTCTCCTTACAAATACAACAGTTATATTAGGGGTGGTGGTTCACCTTCCAGCAGGTAAATGGCCAGAGACACACAGAAGTAATGCACTATTCTGTGGTTGATAAAGTACATTTAGGTTTGTGATTGTGAAGGGACAAAATGTGGAAAAAGATTAAGACATACCTCATAAAATATTTCCTTTGTTTAATGATTCTTGTATGCTAAATATATGATGGCTCTAAAGTGTATTTAACCAGCAACAATATTGCAGCTATCTGCTAGTACTCTTACTGTGAATATTGGGTTTGAAGTTATAACTGTGATTTAGAATTTGTCTTCAAATGTTCTTACATTTTGGATAAGCTTTAGAAATTTCTAAACTACCACTCATTATTCAAAATAAATGGAACACAAAAAGCCTACAGCCTTGATAAAGTTCAACCTGGCAAGAGAAAGTGCTGTGGAGGGACTCTGTTGTGACTGTAGCTGGCAATATCTTAAATCTTCCAACACATTCATTCAATGTGAATAAAATGGTGATTTAAGAATGTATAAATGACAACTTTCAACAAACGGTAACACAGCTAGACACAGTTGTTAAACAGCAGGTTAGTTGTAATGTCATTTACAGTTATCAAGTTGGTCTACGTTCAGCTTTTTTGTTCCCAATCTTACATGCTGCTGTTTGTAATCATGTGTTCATTGTATCTGTGCTTCCCCAAATCTGGGCATTTCCTAATGGCCAAATTACTCACGCAGGTGTTTAGACTGAAAATCACTTGGATTTAAGCCTCCTTTCATTATTTTAGAGAATACACAGAATACACATAAAAATGACAAAGATAGTGTTGCAAGATATTGTAAGAAAATCATTCAAAGATGTTGAAAGTAGGTAAATGTAGCATCAGACAAATAAAAATAGCTTTTTTTAATGTCATTAATGATTACTCAACTGAAATGATGAAGCAATGTAAAAAAAAATATAATTGGATTCTTTCTGCTCCAATATAGAAATTGAAAGAGAAGTGCTCTATATATATATATATATATCTATATATATATATATATAGATATATATATATATTTATATGTCTTGTGAAATGTGCTTTCATCCATTTTATTTACTCACTTTTAACACAACACAGACTGCAAAGAAAATTTTTTCCATGTGACCTGACTCAATAAAACCCCAAACTCTATAAATAATGAGTGCAACGGCAGCAGTTTGGACATCTTGTTTTTAACTCCAGGTCAGTTTGCCTGTTCAATAACATTCAACCAACATGAAACAATTGTTTTCTTCATAATTAATCATTTTTATAAATGATGTAGATAAACAATGCAGAAAAATGTCAGTTGCTCAATGTAAGATGACTGAGATGAAGACGGAAACTCAGTAGCGTGCGTCACAGGGGGACTGTGAATGTATTAAGGGTACAATATTATGGAGTACTGGAAGAAAAGTAGAATAGTATTTTTTTTTTCAACTTGTACTGATCAGGTCTAATAAGACAACTTTGAAATGAAGCCAGATAAATAATTGGATCGCATGTCAAAGGAGCTCTATCTCAGTTTTTAATTACATTTAGAAGTAAACACATTTCTTGCCAGATGTCATTTATTGCCTTTTACCAAAAACAGACTCACTCTAATAGTGCACAAAGACAAACTATCTAAGAACATAACTTTTAAACTTTCAAAAACCACTCTGAGGCATCCTATGAAAATCAACAAACATGCACACGCACGAATCCACGCACACACGCATATGTACGCACATGCTGCAGTTATACAAGTTGATGCACTCATCAATTTTTAAATTGCATTACTTAAATATATACTTTCCCTACTGCAACATCACCCAACAGAAATTGGTCACTCAGGGTAAATAGTTTGTTGTTCCAGTGAATACAAGCAGAAGTTTTTTCTCTTTTCCCCTCTGCTCTCTGTTTGCATCTCTTTTTTGCTATTTCCCTCTTGACATTTCTTTTCATACTATCCCCCTCTTTTTTTTTTGTTTATCTGAACCTCATGTAATCCCATATGTGTTTATTAAGAGCAACTATGGATGGCCATGAGCTCCCTTTTCCGAGGAGCTCTTCCTCAATAGCTTCATTTTTTTCTAATTTAAGAAACTGTTCCTATTTTTCTTTTTTGGAGGGTCTGTTTAGCCTAGCTGCAAAATGACCCACATACTGCCAAAAACACATGGAAGTTTAATTGACTGTTTTTCATTCAATTATTATTGACTGTTTACTTTTTTGAGCTTGGGGTTTTATTTTTTGGTAACAGAATGAATGTATATGAACAGGATAAATCAAGAGTTACAGCGCTTACTCTAACACCTCAGTTCTTTCAACAAAGCCATTGTAGTCTAAAATATTTCAATTGTTTAATATTTACATGCACAGGAGTTGGAGTGCAAAATCTTTTTTGATCCAGCTTAAAGGAAGAAATTTGCCACAAAAATCTTCATAATTATCCAAACAGTGCAGAGGTACGTGGATTGAAGCAAACCAAAAGTTGACATCTTTGAGAAGCTTGCGTTTAATTTGCATCTGAAGGACTTTGTTGAAGTAGTAACAGCAGATTGCTTCCTCTACCACAGTGGTTTCAATCTGCAGTCCATGAGGGCCAGAGTCCTGAAAATTGAGGTATGTCCCTTGTCCTACATACTTGAATTAAATGGTGAAAATGCCTCACTAGCATGCAGTCAAGCTCTATAGAGCTCTGCTAATGAGCTAATACTGGAGCTAGGTGTGCTGTAGCAGAGAGACATCTAAAAGTTACAGGACACCAAACTTTGAGCAAAGCAGTTTGAGACCACCGCCATCATTTATGCTTATTTTATCATTTCTTACATGAAACTGCTTCTGCCAACATTTTACACCAAAAACAAAAGAAGTTGTTTTGTATAGAAAGAAGAAAAGGTGAATTTTATTTTTAACTCAACAGCTGGGTTTTTTGCTTTTTGGAAAGAAGTTGGGTAGTTTTAACCATCTTGTAGGAGTTTCTATTGTTAATGAGTTGTGCTTTAATTTAACAAGATGCTGAAATCCATCCATAGTTTATTCATACTTATATGTATGAGAACGGAGCCATCTCCAGTAGACGTTGGGCAAGATGTGGAGAACACAAAGGAAATGTCACTCGTCCATCACAGTGTTGGTACATTCCTGACATGATGACATCACAGCATTAAAGCAAATTTGTCAGCTGCACATCCCAGAGGTAAAGATCTCACTCCTCAACATCTCACAGGTCCAATATTGGCCTTATTCATATCTAGTGAGTGTGGAGTCCCCTACATGCATTGAGCTTATTTTCATATTCAGAAGTCCAGTATAAAATTATGAGCTTTATGGCGTTGCATGTAATGCTGATTCTACCATCTGAATGTCACAGCTTAATTTGGGTCTTTTTTTTTAATATTTATTTTGTTTCTAATCTGTTCTTATCCAATCTTTGGGACCCTGTGTGAATTATATCCTCTGTTTTCAGTTTCTGCTTTATCTGCTGCTGCCCCCCAACTGTCTACCTTGGCAGTATAAACATTTGATCTGACATCACTGCATGGGCTGCATTAGCAGTGGTCCCTGAAAATTACAAATCATTTTCTAAAGAATACAAATTAATTTCTGGAATTCAGTCTTAAATCCTCTGAAAATGGATAAAAGGCATATCATTCTGAATTTTAATAGGGCCAAATAGGTTTTCAGATTTGTGTAAACAATAGAACTCCATTCTTTGCAAACATTTTTTTTTTCAAATTGATGACATCTGACTTTCTCAAAACCAAGTGTGTTTGTTTCTGGTCCCAAGCGTTTTAGTCAGAAAATAAGTGATTCAGTGAGGTTGCTCACAGCATTTATGTCTGTAAATAAATGCATTTGGGCTTTTGGGTGATGTTGCTTTTTTTCTATTTGGTGAAATGTTGTTAATAGGGTGAATGCACAATAAGTGGATTAAAAGCATTTAGCTAATTATGCAGATAAGGAACAATTAAAGTGAGGAATAAAGGACAAATGTTCAAGAAGAGTTAGATCCTTCAATCATTTAAAACAACCCTTCTTTTGGCTTTTATTTAGCTTGTAAAAGGATGATTCCAATTTTCCACCCCCCGCCCACAGTACCACTAAAAGCTCCCCAAGTACCGCAGTTTGAGAACCTTGACTCTACACAAATTAGGAAAGGGAATTTTAGTTTCCCTAAAAGCAAAATCAAGGCAAGAAGATAATACTGCATTTTTTAAGATCCTGAAAACTTTGAACAAATGTCTAAAAGAATTTTGATTAAAAAAAGGTCTGTGCCTCACTGAGATGTTTTTACCAGCCATCTGTCTGCAAACAGAGAAAACTATGCTTCCTGTTATTCATGACAGGTTTGGTGAAATTATACAGAAATTTTTCAAATTAAACCTCACACTTTGTCAGATCTTAGAAGATGCCTGGCTAAAGCTGAATGTCAAGGAAAGGACTCAGACCCTTGGAAACAGACACAAAGCAAGATTTTTAGTACTGGTGAGCTTTGACAGGTAGCATTACCCCGACTTTGCTCTCTGTCAGTATTACCAATAAGAATGGAGTGTATCTGTGATCTGTGAATATGTTCCAGTGGACCTGTCTTGTTATAAATCTCCAATAAAGAACATAAGCACTCGGGAACCAAGGGTTCATGCACTTGGAGCAAACATGAAAAAAGACATCTACTGCCAACACTGATGTTCAGCTGCCTCAGGCAATCATAAAATGCTGGCTGGATGTTTCATGCTGGCTGTGTGATGTAATGGATATCATCAAAGGTCAAAGTTTGTTTGTTGTTTGGGTTTATGATTTCTTTTCATATCATCATATATGTTTGTATCATAAAACAATCACTACTTGTGTATGGTAAAATAAATTTAAACAGACATCTAATTAAATGTCAGTATAGGTTTCCTTTTTTAAAGAATCTTCATTGGTGATATTTATGATCCACTTTTCTTACCTTTTTCTTATGGAATCTATAGTTCCATAAGAAAAAGGAAAACATTGAGACCTAAAGAAACATGGTGAAGGTGGAGATGTTTTGAATGACTTTTTAAACTCATACTGCTCCTGGAAGTGAAGACCAAAAGAAATGTGGTGTCCATTTTATACAATATATTAAAATGCACCAAGGGTATCACAGTATTTCACTGTTTTCTGTTGGCAAACGAAGAGCAATGTTGTTTAATTTCTAGTCATGTTTATTTTTTCTTGCTTTATTTCAATACATTTTAGAACTAATTTCCCATTATGTTTAGGAGGATAAGCTAAATGTAGTAAATAAAATGAACCTGCTGTTTTTTGACACAAATATATATTTTTTTATTATTATTCAATCTGTAGTCTTATAATAGCTATTACCATAGATTGATGAGGCATAACATTTTGAGCATTTGCATCTAATAATACTGATTATATATTCATTATGACACCTTGTGATTGGACCATTTAAGGCAGCAATAAATATTTTGTCCACAAAGTTGATGTATTAAAAGAAGGAAAATGGGCTCAAGGATTTGAGTTCTGTCAAGGGGCCAATATGTTACGACTAAACAACTGTCAGAGTAAGGTGTACTAGGGTATTCAAGGTCTGCAGTGGTCAGGATGTATTAAAAGTGCTTGAAAGCATGAACAGTGATGCACATTTGGAGCAAAGGCTGGTCCAGGTGGTCCGATTTAACAGATGCGCTTCTGTAGCTAAATTGCTTAAGACGTTTATGCTGCTTCTGATATAAAAAGCTGTCAGAATCCACAGTGCACTGTTGCTTATGGGCCTCCATATTTGGAAATTAGTCTCTGTACTTCTTCTGAGCAGTGGTCGCTGCTCAAACCACCTATAAAAAGTGTTAGAAGTGGAATCAGTGGATAAAGGTGACCTTCTAATGCATCAGATTTTCCTTTTCATGAAGGAAAAAGCCAGGCGAGTAAAACACATGGCGCTAGTAAGTACTTTAGGAAAAAGGCAAGCTCGCAGAAGCAGGATGTTTTTGACAATATTCTTCTGGGAAACCCTGGGTCCTTCCCTCCTTGTAAAAGTCGCTTTGACACATACCACCCACCTAATTATTGTTGCAGCAGACCATGTACACCCTTTAATTGATTGTATTTCTTGATGGCTGCATCCTTTTTCTGCAAGTAAAGCATTGAGCATAAATGATTTGGGAATGGTTTAAAAGGCGGAATTTTGCAGCTTCTTCTTCTTCGTCTCATACTTGGTGAGGTCTTTCTTGTTGCAACCATAAAAGGATTGATTCATGATCGCCTCCTGGCTGACAGACTGGCAACAGACTGACACTTGCTTGGCTGCTACAGTGACTGGTCACTGGCTGCCGGCTGGCCAGATGGCCCCTAACTGGCTGATGGCTGTTTGGCTGAATGGCAATCAAATGCTGGGTGTTTTTTACTCCACTGGTCTGTAAAGCTGTGAGTTGCTTGACACTGTAGGCAACTCCTTGGCTGGGCAAATTTAAATCGGTCTGTGACTCTCAAAAACATGTCATGGCTAACATTGAAAACTTTTCTGCAGTGTTTATTTTGCCAGGATAGATGGAAATGAAGACCTACTTTTTATTCATCAAACTGCTACATAGTAAGCAGCAATAAGATTGTAGAGTTCAACAATAAACATTTACTTAGAATATTATGGATAACAATAACTATTTTTTGTGGTGTGCCCTCTTTTACTGACATTTCTCTCATTTAATTAACAAAAGCTATGATTCAATGACAACAGAACTCATAAATAGGGGATTTCCAGTATTCGCAGGGGCTGGGAATCAAGTTGAGTCACCCTCTAAACACGCTAACTTACTATTTTGGTAGTTCAAACACCACCACCAACCCTTAATATGCACACTGTGGAAGCTGTCTTGGCGCTACTGCAGGAGCTAACACCCAAAGTCTTCCTTATATTCCTCTTGGGAGTAGAGCCAATCAGAATCAAGGAAAATAAATGTCACTCCTGGATTGGTTGCTTTCCAAATGCCAGCCAATAGCTTCTCAGGTAGCATTGCATAAATTTTACATTAAAAGCTCAATTTCTTTTCAAAGAGTTTAGATATGTTGTTAATAAAAATATGTGAATCTGCAGATTTTATGTTAATAACTCAGTTAAATTCCACAGAAAAATCCATTGATAGTGAACCTCAAACACTGAGGTAAGTTGCTGTTTTCTCTCCCCTTTGTGTCTTAGTCTCATGATCAACACTATATCCCAAGTACTAAAAATGCTTACATGTAAAATAAAAATGTAAAATAACAAAAAGCTTTTTTTTTTATTATTACAAATTTTTAACCACACTAGGTCGATATGTTCTACTTTGTTTATTTATTTATTTATTTATTTTGTGAGTCTTTTATGCATGAGTCCAAAACGTTCCAAACAAACCAAACAATTTCTGAAACCAGGTGACAGAATAAGATCCCTACAGTATGACACTATGGTTCCTTGGGTGCTGTGATAAAATTTTTAAAAAAAAACCCAGATTAAACAGCTTGGTTACTTTTGCTTACTATTTTTTTTTAAATCTTTTTTTACATTTCTTTATAACATTAGTTTTTCTGTAGATTAGCAGTTTGTGCACACACTTTGGTCATCTAAGTTCAATTCGTATGTCATGTTTGACATATTTCTGGAGCCCTTTGATATTCATCCCCATTAATCACAGGTGTTGCCAACCCATCTATCTTGAGAGGTGGTGTTTAAGAAACAATTACTCCCTGTCTTTTTCTGTCAATACCTCTGTGTGTGGTTGGCCTCCCTCTGTCAACCATTCAATTGATTCAACAGATATTGGTTTACCATTATTAATCAACACTTTGACAAAGTGCCATCTATGTCCTTGTAAAGGAGAGTAGTAAAAAAAAAAAGTAATTCTTGTTTTTTCTGCAATAAGGAGAATGTGACACCAGGAAATGGGAAAAAAAGAAAAGAAAACAAGCCAGGAATAATGATGCGCTCATGCAGAGACTGTACACAGACATGGGCAGGGAGATAAGAAAAACAAACAAGACAGAGAAATGTGACAGAGAGATGTGGCATAACCCTGCTTCGCCAGCTGCAGCATCCATAGCAACATGAGCACCAGACTGGATGAATCGCTGGAAACTCCAGCGTTGGTGTGTGCGGCTGTTAACCTTGTCTCCTGCCAAGGGAAATCACTGTGTGACTGAGGACAACCTGCACACTCAAAGTAATCTTAATTGTAAGGCAGGTACAGAGTCTAGCAGACCCTCAGCAGTCAGTGATGTAGTCTGCAGTTGACATTTGCTTAAGTGAGGATGGTTCAGAGTGAAAACGAACTAGAAGAAAGGTTATTTGGCTTTAAAATGGCAAGCAAAAGGTTCCCATTTATAAGTAACACTCATGACTTAGAAAAACAATCATTAGTCCCATGATATTTCTATTCTTGTTAAAATAAACATTTATCAATATTAACGTTATGACCAGAAAACAAGATGAATTCCATTGTTTCTTTGTTGAATTCTTGTCCTCTGGGTATATTTCCTCTGATCTCATTCCTCTCTAGTTTTATTTTTATGTTTATGGTTGTCACTTTGCAATTTTCACCCTGGCGCCCTTGTATGATAATTTAAAGCCCGTGGCACTCTTTTGTTGTGGGTGCCTCTTTGCCTTTGGTACAGACTCTGCTTCTTTTCTTTCTTCTGTTCTTAAAAAAAAAAAAAAGCCTCAATGTGATGTTTTGCTTGGCATCTAGGAAAAGCATAATTTCTTTTATGCAAGTCTAGACAGACTTGTGAAACCCTTTGTGAAACTTGGACATTTCATGTTTGATTAAGCTAATTAAGGTTCTAGCAGTTATTAAAAAAAATACAAAAATAGCTTTGATAATACGTTTAATTCTCTTTTTGTCTTTTCCAACTGAAGCTTAGATTGGGTCATATTTGCTGATACATTAACATACATGATGTGCTTCTGGTCCTTTAATGTCATCTACTAATGCTGCCTGGATATTTGTTAAAAAGCGTAAAGATATAATCCTAAATATTTCTCTGTTTCTATTATTGTTGGTCATCATGAATTTTTTAAAACATTCTACCCACTCCACAACTAAAAAGAAGAAATTCTGCTATAAAGCTGCCTTCGCCTTTTTTCATAATCTTCTCGCAGCCTGTAGAGCATTTGCATAATTTTATAAGGGGCTGACATAGCATCACTATTTTTGCTGTTGTAAAAGGGGACAGAAACAGTTGTTTTCATAAATAGCAAGTATTGTTCCTATTCTTCTTTGTCACTCTAGTGTGCTTTTGTACACTAGTACGTACAGTACATTGTCAAAGCATTCATTTGCCTTTTTCACATGTTGCCACATTATAGCGTCCAGTGATTATGCATTTCAGTCTATTTTTTTGTAATTGAAGAAAAAAACTATTATTCCCAAAATTTATTTAATGTGAAGTAAATGAAAAATAATAGCTGTTTATTTAAAGAATAAATATTACAGTGTGCATTTGCATTCTTTACTCTCTTAGTGTTTATAGCGCTGCTGTTGCAACTGCATCACTGAAAGGGGGAATGTTTGTTTTCTGTATCTACATATATATAATCATCACATGAAGTAGTCAGCTTGGCACCTTCTACATAAGACAGCAGGTCAAAGTGTTTGACCGATGTTGGTTTTCCATGAAAAATAAATAAATAAATAAATAAGAAAAACTTGGGAATCACACCAGTGAAACTGAATTTAATCTGCTTGCTTTGGTGAAAAAATAAATAAGACAAGATAATAAACAGTAAACAAAACAGAGGAGTCTTGGTGATAACATCCACACTCCAGCTCCACAGATAAAGACTGTTAAACAGTGCAATGACAAACATAATAAAATGTCTTTTTTTTATTTCTTTCTGCTCAGTGAGGCTGATACAACTAGTGATTATATAGTGTTCAGTCCCTCTTATCTTGATTTGACCAGAGCTGAGGTTATCTTCCACAGTCTGTCCATGCGTGTGTGTGTGTGTGTGTGTGTGTGTGTGTGTGTGTGTGTGTGTGTGCGTTTCATTATCTAAAGCGCTGGAATTTTGCGATCTTTATTTTGAATTTTAGATACTTGGAATAAAAGCTCAGCTTTCAACTGTCAGAGTAAGCTGTACTAGGGTTATGAAACAGCAGTCTTCCCTTTTCAATGCAAGTGTGTCATCTTTTTTTCTTTTCTGTGATTTACTGCAGCTGCAAAAACTCCACACATTACTGATAGATAATGAAATCCAACAGTTCACTGCAGTTCTTTGACATGGAGTTAAGGGAGTTTCAGCTCGGCTATGGCAGTTAATGTTTATTTCCTGAAATCCATCTGCTTGGCAGTTCTCATGAAAGCTTCGAAACGCTGATGTTATTAATCGATTGTATCCGTTTCTCTTGTCAATGCGAAAAAAAAGGGGAAAAAAAGAGGCATAACCTCGAACAGCTGCTTAGTCAGCTTTCATGCAGATTAATTACCCCTAAGGGTGAGGGAGGAAATGATGCAGGAGAGAATTGGGAAGAACAGACAGACAGACGGAAAAACTGGAACACAAGGACGAACTTATAGTTGATAATTGTACCTACCTGTAAAAATAATTACCATAGAGAAAGTAAAGAGCTTGGTAGCTTATTTTGCATGTTAGGAAAAATGTGATACAATGCAACACCTCCAGTTCTCATCTTTAACAGAAACATTATAGAATATTTAGCACAGCTATGCATCTGCTGGTTTATTAAATGTTATAATTGGTAAATAAAAATAGAGATGAGTAGTTGAGGGTTTGCTACCCAATCTGGAACAGTCTAGAATGTGATGAAAACATTTCCAAGGTCTGGACAAGTACAAGAAAATAAAGTGAAGCAGAAAATCAAGCTATTTATCATATATCCATCCAAGTTCTGCATATAAGACTGATATAGACAGCGGTAGACGTCACTGTTGAATGTCTACCTGTCTTCTTTTGAAATGCAAAACTACTGAGAAACTCGGTTTCTGTCTGTATTTTGTCAAGTCAGCTAAATCACAGCAACATTTCACTATGTCATTCTGCTTCATAGAGGACAGTGCAAACAGGACAGCTCGGTTTGTTTATTGCACTGCTATTACCCGACTTACTGCGGGGTTCAGAGACAAACTGTCTTCAGCTGCTCATATAATGAGCCAATTTAGAGTATACACTGAGCAGTGCACACACTGACCAAATCATCATAACAGCTAGTTATTGGGCTGGCAACATTCAAATCAGGTACACCAATTAACCTATTCGTCTTTTTAGACTGGAGGGAAGAGAAGTTAAGCAGAGAGGGGCAGAACTGGAAGACACACAAGAGCTACAGCTAACCAGCAGGATTAAACCTTCCAGCTGTGAGGCGAAGCGCTAACCGCTGCTTCACTGTGCTGCCCCTTAATCCATAATTTATTAGAAACTCAACATGTGACGCATGCTTAAAGATTTTCAGTTAAATAAACAAAAAATATTACACAAAGCCAAAACTACAGAATCATCTTAATAGATTAAGGACAATGACAATTTTGTTGATAAAGAAAGAGACACTTGGTGCATGAGCTGAATCCTATAACAAAATATTGCTAACTGTGCCACAAGCACTTCATGTTATCCACATACTTCCAATGGATGTTCTCTGCTCTACATCCAGATATGCTAATGTGTAACAGTAAGAGAGTTTATACATTACGAATACAATACTTTTCATTTTTATTGTCATATAATAGATACAACATGGTGGTTGCAGCATCATATTGACAGTAGGGACAGAAAAGATGGAAGTTAGTCAGTTGGTGAGATGGTGGATAGAAATCAATGCAGGACATCCCTGCAAGATGCTGCAAATGCAATGGTTGCATGTTCACGTGTCTGGGCCACAGTACAGACATGAATACAACTGCTTATTTGTGACAGAAGTTGAAATTTGATGTTCAGACATCGTTAACCGTGTCTGACAGCATTTGATTTGGAAGGAATGGGCAGACAGTTCTGTCTTTAGATATGCAAAGTTGATGGACACGTATCCAAAGGATTTGCAGCTTTAACTGCAATGAAAGGTGGTTGAACAAAGCATTGACACGTGGGGGCTGAAAAAAAGCACAGGCCATTCAATTTAGATTTTTTACATGCAAACATTTCTTTAAAACCATGTATTTTCCTCACAATTCACAATGTGATACTTCATATTAGTCTGTTACTAATATAAATTCCTAATATAAATTGTGGATGCAACGTGACAACTCATTTTTTTTATTTATTTTTTTTTATTTTTCTGGAGAGGGACCAGGAGGTATAAACACTTTATGCAAGGAAAAAAAAAAGAAAAAAAATCAGAGAAATGGTTTGAGATTATTTTACATTAATATTGAATTTCATCTGTCTAGTACCTCGTTGCTGTGGTTTGTAAGTCTCCTACTGCCCTCTATTGTTCATTTACATTCTGAGCAGACACTAGTACACAAAGAAGATACACCATTTTTAATGTCATTTGCTCAGTCTACGTGCCAGCACTGACTGTGGTGTGCATCTTGTTCTCAAAGCTTTTGGGGAGTTTTTCACCACTTTTGTAGCCACAGTCTCCACATGCAATGAAACCAGGAACCAACTGTGAAAGTTTTCAGCTTTATTTTGAAGTCTGCTGCTGCTGGTTTCTGTCAGTGTGGAGCTCTAAGCAAAGTGAGATCAGGAATGGCTAAAAAAATAAAAGAAATGACTACCTAAATAAAAAAAATATATAAAATTTTACTGCCAAGTGAAACTAGCAGAACCTTGCACAAATGTTTATTCTCCCTAAAACTTTCCGTGTTATGTTCCATTCACAAACTTCACTGCATTCCATTGGGATTGTATGTGACAGAAAGTAGTATCATACATAAATGTAATGATTTCATACAAATATCCCAAATAATGCATTTGTATTAAACCCACTGGTAACATGTTTAGTAGAACCACTGCATTTGCAGCTACACGATTGATGGGGCACAGCTCTTCAAACATTGCATATTAACAAATAATTCAAGCTCAGTCTGATTTGATGCAGAGCTGTGAATATATTTTCAGATATTGCCACCAAATCTAATTTGGATTTCTGCCCAGTCTAATAACATGTGGAGATAATTTGATTTAAGCAATTGCAACCCTAAACATACATAGCAGGACATAAGACAACCTGAAGGCAATGTTTTGCTGCCTTCTTTGGGATTGATTTGTACTTAGCATCATCTTCCAATAACCTCTGACTGTCTTTTATATTCCCACACCTGGAGGCTCCCATCACACAGGTTCACCACTCACTCTTCCATGAAGCTCATATAAGTCGAGTCCAAAACAAATATTTGTCCTGCTGACAGATTCCCCAACCTGAGCTCTGGATGTCTGCCACTCTTCCAGAAGTGCCACGAGCCTCTTGGGTGCTTCTCTGATTAACGCTGTCCTTCACCAACTCCAAAATGCCAAACTCTCTTTTGTCCTCTAGATTTGTATAGGGTATATTTTCTCTGCTAGCCAAATTTAATCAACTTTACAATATCCCAGTCATAAAGCGAACAGCCGTGAAACTTTGCAGTATGAAACCATCATTAAAAAGGAAGTTAATAACATTACTCCCTCTTAAATGTCATAAATGATTACTGACAGCAACACAAGCAGAAGTGAACCAACAACTGAATCAATAGTTTTAGGTTCAAGTGTATTAGTAGTACATTAAAAAAAAAAACTTGTAAAAAATTGAAATCCCCACTATCTGAAATCATTTAAAAAGATTCAAAATATTTTCTTTTCTGAATCCTCTGGTATTCCATGACATGATGCTGCAATGGAGACATACAGATGATACTAATTAGGCTTCATAAGGCCAATTTGGCTTCCTAAGCAGGACTGGGAATACAATTCATCACCAGAGCTGACTGAAAAAGACAAGCCAAAGGAATCTGGCACAGAATTACCAAACTCTGCTCATTCTTCTGCCAGAACAGAGTCAAAAAGTAGTTACACACAGAGAGAAGCTCACATATTCCCTGCTGTCAGGGAATAGAGGCATATATCTGCAACACAGAGACATACGTGCACAGGACAGTCCCTGAAGAGTGATGAAATAGATGAGAAGGGGATCCACGGTGAGCCTGAAGGACTAGATAAATATTGACCTGAAAGAATGAAGTCTGTCATAGTACATAAAAAGGGTTTACACACACACACACACACGGTAACATCCATGCCCTCCAAGAACCCCTCAGCCTGTAAACCTCTACTGCTCAACTGCACATTTTAACAAAACCAGGAATCAATATTTTAACGAAAACCTGAGACTTTGCTCCAAGGAAAGGAGTATGAATAATGAAGGCGGTGAGTGTGTGTTTTAATGATTTGTCATTGTCTATATAAGAGTGCAAGTGTGGTTATGGCAACTTTTTTCATTAGGTGCACAGCTGAATTTCAACACTCTCCTAGACAAAATCCCAAAGGGATAAAGTATTGCACTTCTTTTCAGCTGGCCTGAAGGGAAGTAGTTGGTATATCATTAAATCGAAAATGGAAAAAAGCTGATAAGATCCCTTTTCCTGACGGTTGCAGAACAAAAATATTTCAGTGTAAGTGGAATAAGGTTTCCAGAATCAGTTAGTGTTCCCCCTTTATGTCAAGCCAGGATGGCCCTGCACTTGTAGGCAGCTGAGTCCACTGTCTTTTTAAACTGCAGAAGATACAATTTCAAGGATGTTCACGACAGCCTTTCGTACAATTGTTTATTTTTTGTTACATTTGGCAAATCATTCATTTAGGTAGCAAAGGTTTTAGCCATCTTGATGGAGTGAAAATGTCTTCCTAAAATTTAAAGTAAGCATCAATAAAGAGAGCAACAGAGATTTAAACCACTTTGATTGTTGCATTGTTTGCACCATCTCAACTGTATACCAATTTGGACTTTACTGTAGATGAGCTATTGCAGAAGGTAGCCAAAACCGGGTGCCACGTTGGTCAGCTAATGATGGGAAACTAAAGCTACAGTTTGCACAGGCTCACCAACATTGGAAAATATTTCCTGGTCCAATATGTCACCGTTGCAGTTGCCACATTCTTAGAATAAACAGAATAAAATCATGAATTCTCCATTAAAAGGAGCTTCCAGAAGGTTAATAAACCATGTCAAAAAGCTTTAGTTACAACTAGTTTCTTTAACATAAGACCAGTGTTACCAATGGTCTCCCCAGTCACCAAAACTCAAAAGAACCTTTGGGATGGCTGCTGGAATGGGAGACTCTCTGTTGACATTTGTGGTCAATATTAGAATAAAAAGATTTTCACGTTTTGAGCTTTAGTCTTTGTTTGCCCTTTCATGTCTAATTTTTTCTCGCAGCTTCTTTTCAGCACAAGAAACTGAGATTCCAGTGGATTTGCAGTGGAAGTCGGAGTTTCTTACGCTGAGAGAGATCATCCGTTTTGTCTGTCAGGGAGCGAACGTTCGCCAGGTGCATTGATGTGGGTGAAGCATGAAGTCCTTGTTGGCGCAACTTTCTGACCGTACTTGCCTATTTTTCCCGTCCAAGTCTTTGGCAAATCCCACAGAGAGCAGCTGTGGTTCCAACCTGGATCTCGGTAAAACCTTTTTGTTCAGTGAAAGCTGGGGGGAAATGCTCAGTGAGAATTGTGGATGCTTAGAAGTTGCTCTCTGGTAAAAGCAAATTAATAATTACACAATACACATTAATCACTTTGTCAAGGCCTGAATCAATTGAAATGTCATCTTTTTCTAATTTCTCTTGCATATATTCTTATTTTTAAATTAATGTTTTGATTTTACTTGAACTACAATTAATTATTTTTGCTAAACAGCAGCATGTTGCCACAGGTTTCGCCAGACATTTTACAGAAGAGATAAGAGAAAAGTAGAACATTTTCTCATTTTACAGTATGCACAAAGTGTGGGTTTCAAGTTGCATTTTATTGCAAATCAATAATCGCAGCAAGAAGAAAAATGCATTAAAGCACATCCAATTAAAATTCTTCCCTTAACAATATGTAAAACGCACAGAAGAGCAAAAATATTTATGAAATCTATAGTGGAATTTAAATGCATACTAGACAGAGTCTGCAGATGCTGCCTTTCACTTTGGCAACTTCAACTTCAAAGACAAGTTGAAGTTGGCTTCAACAGCATGAAGTTAGAAAGAAAACTGAATCCTATTATGCTTTGTTTATGTTGACTTTGCTCTTTGCCAAAATCTACCTCTCCACACCATTTGGTAGGCCTTTAAACAGAGCTCTTCCAAGAATTGATGGGATTGTTTCATTTCCTTTGTGCTTCTTTTTCACGGTTCTCTCGTTTTATAGTGCTCCTCTGGAAGATTTCTTAGTTTCTCAGCAGCCTGAGACAAAAAGAAAAGCAAAGGTTGATTTTTAAGATTATAATAAATGCAGAAAGAAACAGCTTATTTTTTATGCCAAGTAGTAGAACTGCTAAACCTGGAAATTTTAACAGCAAAACAGTACTCTTTCCATTTTTGTACATTGGATTGAATAGAGGTCCATGAGATGTTCAAAGTTTGGGACATTGTTTCAAAATGTAATCTTGCTTTAAATGTCTCTACAGCGTAATTCCTGATCTATCCACTGTGTTTCTTTGCCTACTAAATACAGTTTGTTCACTGTTATGTGACAGTTCTCTCACTGACATAAGTGTCTTTATTCTGAGCTTAAATTATAAACAGGGGAGCTCTCCTGTAATGCGGCAAAATGTGGACATGTTCAAGAAGTACGGATACTTTTGCAAAGCACTGAAGTCGTTCTTATGCGTTCTGTATTGCAGAACACAAAGTAGGAGCAGATTGCTGTACAATGCAAAGTGTGCTACCTGTTCTGGAGTTAGATCCCTTTGCTCCTGGGCGAGCATCTCGTACCCCACCATGAACTTTTTCACTGTGGCTGAACGTAGCAGAGGGGGGTAGTAATGAGCATGAAGCTGCCAGTGGGAGTTGTCTTCTTTTAAATGAGGGCCAGTTGGGGCTCCTGAAGAATAAACATAACAGAGGGGAAAAAAAGGTAACATAAGACTGGAGACCAGCCCTTATGTTGGTTGAAAGACTGTTCATACCAACTGCTACCTCTGCAGCTTATTAAGATGGACTGAGGATGCCATAAAACACTTCAATTTCCAAAAGCATCTGAAATTTCTCATCAAATCTTTTCATGCATACATGAAGATTTGTTTTCTGCATGTAGACAGCTTCTAAAATCCCAAACCACCTAGAGGGGGGTTTGGACTGCATAAGAAAATGTCATGTTATAATTGCCAACTGTAGCCTTCAGCTGTTGCTCAGGTTTGTCACATTAAGAAAGCATTATGTAAGAAAGCAGCTTACACATTCTTTTTTAAAAGAAAAACAAAGAAATTGGAGGTTAAGCCAAACTGGTAGTTTTATACAGTAACTGAAAATAAAACTCTGGAACAGTTTGTGATTTTCAAAACATTACTAAAACAACTGGAGATTTGTAGGAGACATATTGTCTCATGCTTCTGCCTTTATCAGGATGTCTGATCTGACAGAAAAAAATCAATGACCTCAATCTTTTCAGACCTTTCACTATGACATCCTTTTGTGATAAGAAGTCATCTGATTAAACACAAGGTGGCTCTTCAACAATTGTGTTAAGTTAACTCTTCATCACTAAAATTACACTAAATGCCAATTTCAGATGATTATGAAACAAGATACATGTTCACTAATGTGCAACAATAGCATTTAAGTATCTTTTTTTTTACCCTACATTAACATAATGAAAATAATCAGTAGAATAGAAAGAGCAGTATAGCTCTCTTTAAACACAATGGAAGTAAAAGAAAATCCCTGGAGAGATTAAAGAAAGTGTTTTCTCTTGAGTCCATTTACTGACAATGGGGACTAATCAAACACAGATAAAGGAGGCAGAGGAGCAATATAAAGGAAACTAATTGATAAAGAAATAAGGAACAACGACGAGCCTGAAGCAGACAGATAAAGAATGAACACAGATGGGCACTCCTATTAGAAGACAATTACCCAGTTTTAAATGGTCTCCAGGTTTATTTGTAGATGCTCACGTATTAATGTATGAGCGTGTTTCCCTAAACAGTTGGCCATCAATTACAGCAGTAACCAGTGTGACAGGAACAAACTCCCTTCATGCAAACAGTGTCAGGAAATCGCTTTCCCTGTCCAGAAACAACATCTGAACAGAAGTCCAGTTTCTGAAATTAACATTCTGAGGGAGAACCTGCTCTTTTGAATAATAAAGTTTACTGCCTCAAAGGCCAAATGTCATTGATGGGACATTTAACTCGGCATCATTTAAAAAGTTCAAAAGATTATGTAAGGCTTATCTGTCCAAAAGTTTAAGATGAATTGGGTGTTGACCTTTAAGGAAAGATGATGATTCAAAATACAAAAGGATATTATTTTTATGGCTCTACTACTAAATAATGGAGGTTCTCAGAATCCCTGGTCTTAAAAATCTCTAAAGATTTCAGGAAACTGTTCCCAGAAACCAGTAAGCAATTAGTCAGAATGCACACAGAGGGAATTGCAACAATCCCCTCATCAATTATATATTTTTAGAGGAGGAATAATATGACAGGTTAAGTGTGTGAATAAGCTGCAATTTCTGTTTAAAATATTCACGTACTGTCTGAAAAATAATTATCTTATTATACCCTTTCTGTGTTCTCGGTTATGGTGCAACAATAAGATAAGAATACATCGTCCATTTTGTTATAATTTCATAAAGTTATAATCAGTCAAAAGTTTTCTCATTTACTTTCTTAGTTGATAATTTGTCCCAATTTCTGCCTTGTGTTTGTCAGCTTTTTCACACACATAATTTATCTAAGTATAAGAAAAATGAGGGTGCTAATGAACCAAACTGACATATCACATATGCGTAGGTGTCGTTTCACCTCCAACGAAAAAGTGTTGAAACATAAATGTGTGATATGGAAATACCCTATTACTTTATAAAGTGTACAGACCTCTGTTAAAAGGCCAGATGTTTGCAATTAGACTTGGATAAATTCTTACAAAATCTTTTCCACACATAATGTGACATATATCTTATGCTTTTCAAGTGGAAAACAAATTAGTAGGAGAAATCATGTAAATAAGAAGGTACAATAACTTTGCTGCATATGTGTGTTAATACTTCATTGAAGCACCTTTTAATTCAGTTGTGGCATTTAGCTTTCTTGAATTAACACCTGCTATCAATTGTAGAGAAGCTAATAAACTTGAGATAAAGTTCAGCTTATGGAGAAGTACTCTTATTAAAATTAATAAATTTTATCCTATGCTTTTCACAGTGATTACTGGGTCAACGTTTCTCTAAAACCAATGAATAACAAGACTGAAACTTGTCAGGGAAGCTGTCAAAGAAAGGGCGCCAGTCCTGAAGAAGATTTAGGAATTTCAGAGAAATACTTATGTCCTATATTTGACAACAATATCTGGTATTTCATATCTCCTTGGACTAAGGAGTAAGGTTGAAAGAAAGAAGTAATTTGTTCTAAAGAAAACGTTCCAAGCAAGCTAAAATCTCTCTAACGTATGTAGGAGAATGTGCTATTGTTTGGTAAAACCAATCTGAAACTTACGGGTTATATTTCTCTGAGGTGCGTTTGGCACAGAAATAAGTGAAAAACTGAACTAGAGTCTGGAGTATTTGCATTGAGAAATAAAACAAAGAATACACAAAGTTAATGGGATTAATATCTCAGCTAATGACTTTGTCCAGAACAAAAGCTGTAGCTACACACCAACACAATGGCACAGGAGTACTTTCTATTGGAGAGGTAAAAAAAATAAATAAAAAAAAAATAAAGAGAATACAATTAATGGCAACAAGATCTACAATAAGAATGGAGAGAGAAAAAATCAGACCACATTGAGAATCAATAGCCTTGTTGATTGCCCTTTCAAAAGAAGAAAAACAGCTAAACGAAGCAGTGGGTCAGATGTACCTTCTGACCCAAATAGCTGGCAAGGCTACTGCTAATCAGAAGAAAAAAAAACTGCTAATCATAAAAAAGACTGTGTGGTGCAGCTGATTCAAAAGTAGTTTTGGTATGAGTTGCACATGGAAAAGCAAACCAAGCTAGTGACCTAGTAAGACCATAATAACTGCAGATGCTATGTGTGGAGATGGGATAAGATCCAACCACGATAAGCATGCCTCTCCAGTTCTCTAACACATAACTTCAGCAAATCACTGTAATCCCTCTGACATGAATTGTACCTTTGAGTTTTGAACAGCGAAACAGAATATGAGATTAAAGCCAAAACGTATCCAAAGACCACCGGAGGCAAGTTTAAACCTAGATTTTCTGTAAATATTTGATATGTGATGGAAAAAAAGGGAATAAAGTGGAGCTGGGCTTGTGTCCTCTCATACCCTCTGCCCTCTCAGCCAAACCACATACAGCGTAGTACTGTATCATCTTTCTCTTTACCAACTACCTTTCATTTCGGCTAGTTCGCAGAGAGCAACTTTCTTTAAAAAAAAAAAAAGAAATCCGAAAGAAGGTTTTAAAAACTGTATAATATCCACCCAGGCGGTGAAATTTAAAAGAAGGTACAGCTTTATTTTATCAAACTGATATAGAATGACATGATCACAGCTTTAAGAGAGTACCTCTATGAGGGGATTTAAATGAATGCTAGTCTGTGAGCCTGTTCACTAAATCAAGCAGGATTCTTTCCAATCTTACGGATTAGGTTTAAGTCACATAATAGCCACGCAGGGTTTCTGACCAGCCTGTTACTGAAAGTTAAAAAGAAATAATTCAGAAATGGAGGGGTAAAATAACATAATATCAGAAAGAATCTGCACATTAGCAAGTGATACATGTTGAGAGCTAATTTTAAGTCATCTTTATGTATGACTCATAGTAAATAAAAACAAATTTTGTTTTTTCTGAAAATTACAATATTACATTCAACAGTTGCACAACAGAATTCAGTTGAACCTGTGTGTCTTCCTGCATGATGATGTTTTATTCTATTCTGTTCTATTCTATTCTATTCTATTCATTAAGGGTTTTATAAAGAAAATGTTAATCAGATGGTCAGACTTTAAAGAAAACTGCAAATTAAACTGGTCAGTGAAAGGCTGATTGGTGCATCTCTAATTTTGTTCTATGAAATCAAACAACAAAAAAACAATGAATCTTGGCTAATGAAACTTCAGCACTTATTCAAATAGATAGGTAATTTCGATGGTAATGTGCTTCCTAACATAAAACAGAAAAAGGTCAAAGCAGCTTTCCAATTTTTGGACACTTTATTATTCAAATATGCAAAAGAATATGTAGCAGTTTCAGTCTCTGCACTGTTGCTTGATCTGCTTTAAAAGTCTGGAATTACACCACAAGTGAGTGCCCTTTACGTGTGAGACCTCCTGCTTTACATAGGAGAGAGCTTTCTTAATGCATTAAATATTCCAGTGTGTCTGGGTGTGCATTGAAGTGGTAATACAGTGAGTATGAGGGTGACATCAAAGATGAGAGGATTCTCATCTAATTTATTAGGGCGGCAGTGATTGAAATGCAACAATGGTTATCTAACCTCTGAAAGATGTACGCTGCACCCCAACTCGTATCTTTCCATGACATCTGACGGGTAAATACATATTCATATGTGATGCTTGTGTTGCATGATGGCTGCTTTCGCAAAATCAGGTTTGAGAGAAGACTGATGAAACATGGAGATGTAGAGAGAAATACCATGTAAAAGTATATTGATCTGACTTTGTTTGTGCAAATCTTTAGATAAATGGAGGAGGAGAGAAAAGTAGAGCTAATGAACATAAAATAACAAAAACAAAAGTGATGGAAAATAATAAAAGTAAGGTGATGGTAAAACAGGACTAAGGAGGTTGTAAAGAAATCAGTTCTGGTGCTTTTGTATGAAGAGTATAAAGAAGCGAAGCTAAAGAGGATTTTAAGCTGAAAACCTGCATGGTGTGACTGACACAATTCTAAAGCACCTTTTGCTTTGATCCTCTTACTGCTGGTTAATTTGATGTGGCATTGGAAGTACATTACAGTTGTAACTGCAAAAACTCCTCCTCATCACACTATCGATTACACTCACAGATGAACATCCTCTCTAAGGATCCTTAGGTGAATTCACCTTTTAAGTTTCAATTAAAAGTAAGAGAAAGTACTTAAAGCCAGCCTATTTGTTGCTACAAATCTGTATTCAGATCCACTAATCCATCCAAAAGACAAAAAAGAACCCATTTAATGTGTAACACAAAAGATTATGTTTAAAACCACCAAAAATAATTTGTCTAATTGTCTTACCGTGCCAGCCCATCGAGTACGGGAATGAAACTTCAAAGAGGTTATCGTACTTGGTCAGCAGCTGCTTCATGATAGCTGCCAGATCTGATAAACAACAATACAAGTACAGAAAAAGTAAAAAAGCAATAAGGAAGTAGATTTGAATGAGAACATACTAATGCACAAAGTAACGCGGAATAAACTTTTGTGTTATCATATGTGTAACTATGGAAGTAAAATTCTAAAAATGGACAAAAATATCACTAAGTGCTGTAAATTTGACCAAATGTCACCAACTCGTGTTAATAATGTGTTATAAAAGCTTATACTTATTTGACAGCACAGGCTTTTAAAGTTTCTATTTCTTTGTGATGAAGATAATAATCTTAATAAATCTGTAGTTAACACAAAGACAAGGACTTACAAAAACTGCTTTTCTCTAGGTAACTTTAAAATTTCATTGTCTTCACAGCCTCTTAACCCATGCAGACCAATCCGGAAAAACTCCAAGATATAATTTTTTTTAACGATATCAAAGTGCAATGAAATCGAGAGAAATTGCTTATCAATTCGTGTTACGTCCCTTACAAACTTAATATTATCTAAGTGATTTGGAAATTCAGCAAGCTTGGAAATGGTCCTCAGTTATTGGTAAGATATTGATTGATGAATCACATGTTGAAACACTTGAGCAGAAAAACGGTTCCAGATAGATGGATTTTTACACATTGCTTTTGTAAAAATCCCACACTTTTATTTATGGAGGGATGAATGAAAGGCAGGGAGGAAGGCAAGACAGACACAAAGTAGAAAAAAACTACAACAAAAAGACCAGTATAAAAGGTCAGAAAGAGGGGGGAAAAAAATAAGGAAGTCAAGTAGCATGGACACAAGGAAGAAAGAAAGAATGAGGAAAACAGGCAGTCAAGACAACAATATATATGGAATGAGTGAAATTGAAATCCTTTCCGTTTCTCCCAAATTTTGCTCCTTGAATTAATACCAGATAGTGGAAATCTAATTCCGGGTCGTGAAACTCCTTCAAGAGTGGTAATCATTTGATTAGATTACATTTTTAATAATCAGAGGCAATTTTTTAAATGTTTACTCCAAATTCATAATAGTTCCCCTTTTATCTTTAATTAATTTGTGAAAAATCAGTGTTAGTATGCTTGTTTCTGTTTTCCTGTTTACTTGTACTTAACTGAATGACCAGAAAATAGTTTTAATTGAAGATAAATTAAAACATTGATTGCATAGAACTCTGTCTATTTACTGCAGTGTAATTATCTTTGATTAGTTAATACTAAATAAATACTAATCTAAAAGATATACAGATTCTTGTTTCTTTAGATCTGCGAATTTGTTCAATAGGAGATAATCAATGTTTAAGACAGATTTCTCTTATATTGTGAGACTGTTTTAATTATGTATATTAATAAAGCTAATAATCAATTCTACATATTTGTATATTCTAGAATATTTCAACACCTCTATTTTCTTTGGACAATTCACAAGAAACTGATGACAAATATATTGAACAATGTTAGAAATGAGATTAAATAGAGACGCACAGATTTAATCCGTTGACTAGAATCTGACACTTTTCCATTTAATCCTCCCCAAATGCAGAGTAGTATGTAGAAACTGAAACATCTGATATTTTCCCGATCAGTAAACGCACCACGCCTAAGCACTACCAAGTGTGCTGACATTGGCACCCTTTTATGTGGATGCTGTTACCAACTAAAGAAAACCAAAAGGCAGTGATTTTCAGTGTCAAGGTCATTAAAAGAAAAGTCAAAAGACGGATAAAGATGTAAGAGTCTGTTTAAAAAGGAAACCATATTTTCTATTATGCTATTTTCAAAGCATGCTGCAGTTTAGTCATGCTCTGAAAAAGTGAAACTTTCAGCAAATACATAAAGGTTACCCAGGCTTAAAATTAACGCATGGACACTTAGTGATATTATCAGGCAGATCTGAGGATCAAATAGTTATGAAATCACTACCGTCTGTTTTAAATTACAACAATGTCAAAATTATCCTTTCAATTTGTTTTGATATAAGTAAAGCTTTTCCATAAAAACAACTCTTTATGAGGTTAAGTCGTCATGTAAAAAAAAATTACAAATTACATTTTGGTTTCTGAGAAGCTTGAATGTGACATGAATGACTGTCAGTAAAACCTGCAGGTTCTTCGCTGAGTCACTCAGTCACCTTAGACAGATCTTAATCACCTCCCTGCTCTCAGTCACTCACTGTGTCAGTACTTTCACACACACACACAAACACACACACTTACTGTCTCTCTCCTTTGCCGTCAGTTCATTGATCCTGAGGATGTGTCGTCGTGGTAACAGCAACGTCTGGTAGGGCCACGTTGCCCAATATGGGACCACCACCAGCCAATCAGAATTCTCCACCACCACACGCTCCTAAGAGAACAACAGATTTTTACGCAAGTTATCTACATTTTAAGAACATAGAGCAAAGTGTTCTCTAAAATAGAAACTTAAATGCCAAATCTAAAAAAAAAAAAGCATAATTCATTCTTATAAACAGGAGATGACATTTCAACATTGCTTTTTGGCTTTTAGAAGAACATTTTAAAGTAGATTAGATTTTCTATCAAAATTCATAAACTGAAATTTGTTGTACCTTATAAACATGCACAGAACTCCATCCTTCCATACTTATAGTCTTTAAAACGCCAATGAACCATTTAGTTTATTGGTGACACGGTAAACTAAATTGCATCACTGTGGATTAAGTTTGTCTGTGAACATCAACTTTTAAAGTCTTGCCAGATATTCTTTGATTTAGGTCTGACTGTTTACTGTGCCATTCTTACACATTAATTGTTTAAAACATTTCCATTGCTATGGAGTTACCATGCCAATCATGCAATCAGCTTTCTAGTCTCTGTCGGGGAAAAAAGATAAATAAAAACTTGTCCCACAGCATGATACTGTCACCACTGTCATTCACTATGGGATTAGTGTTAATGGAAACATTAAGATTTTGCATTTTTGCAGCTCTGTCAAGCTGATGCATGTTGAGAGCTCTCTTGGTTGCTTCTCTGATTGTGTTCTCATTGCCCACTTTCTCACTTTAATTGGACTGTGAGGTCTGGATAGGTTTGAAATTGTGTCATTCAACAGACTGAACAGGGCTTTGTAAGATATACGGAGCTAAGGATATTGTTTTACAACCCAAACCCAGCCACAGTTTTATCTGTGACATGCCTGCAGTCTTTGTTGATCTTCATAAGTCTGTTTGTTCAGTAATGTTCTCGAATAAATCTCTGAGAGCTTTTACAGCTGCATTTACAGTAAGATTAATTCAGACGACTTCTGAGAACAATAAGTTGTATTCACGTTTAAGAGTATTGGATGGTTGAATCTACTAATCAAATTCTTGGCCTACTTGGGATGCATAGCAGCATATTCAGAAACAGTTCTCAACCCATTGTGATACTACAGGGGGTGTATTGGGTCTGTTTTAATGCTTAAAGTGTTACAACCCATAATAAATAAAACATGAATGCACAAGTCCAACGTTTTACCACTCAACATCACTTTTTTTTTTTATTTGGCTCATTCAACTGTAGTTCAATCTTGTTAATTATAATCATATTTGTATTGTTTTCTTCCATACTGCTGTTTTTGCATTTACTGACAGCATCCGTATTAATCATAAGGAGGCGCTCAGATACTTAAGTCTTTATCGTATTTTATTACATCTATTAAAAAAAGGGGAATAGTAAGTACAAACTACCACTTGGTGTAATTAAAAAAAACATAAGTCAGCTCAAAGCGAATTTGAAATGATAATTAAACTGGTCAGTAGGGAAAACAGTGCAATTACCATAAAATGTTGAATGCAGAATGTGTCCAAGGCAAAATGTAACCAGATGATGAGTAAGCACAAACACAACCTGACCTTGCTCTCAGAATCCATCAGACATAGATTAGCCTGCTGTTTGTGTGCGTGTGTGTGTGTGTGTGTGTGAGTGTGTGGATGCATGCTTGTCTGTGTGTGTGGTGATGATGCAAGAGAGAGGGAAAGAAATACTGCTCTGTGGTACCACTATTATTGTAATATCGCTTATCAGATCTTGACAACCCTGACAATTTTTTTTCCAGACTGGCCAAATGATGGTGTGCTAGTTGGACCAATGTTTTTATCTTATTTTCTTTGGGGGAGTTGGTGCAAAGACTTTTACTTTAATGAATGCACTTTTTTAGAAACATTGAACTCTATACAAAACTAAATCAATCGAGTTGTATTATCTTAGGATTTTTAATTAATATAAACAAGTATTTGAAAATTAATAGTTGTAAATCTTCATTGGTAAAGTAATTTTTCCTTCATAGGTAGGGCACCAAAACTGACATCCTTGTAAATCCGATCCTGTGTGTTAACAGAAAGCAGGATGTACAGCATTATTAATGGTTATTGTTTTGTTTTTATTTTATTTTTATTTCAAACACATGCATGTTTCTCAGGAGTCAATTAGTTTTGACTTTATTATTTTTACAAGGTTTTAATCCAACTAACCCATCATTACATCCTTCCAACTATCCAGCCATCAGTCATCTGATTATCCATCTACCCTTCCATCAGTTATTCACCATTCATCCCCCAATTCACTCTGGCTAACCATGGATTTTATTTCTTCTGCTTCTCTCCACAGTCCAAAATATTCATGTGGAGTTGGATTTCAACTAAGACAAATTCAAGACTTTTTCGAGCTGTTCCATCCAAAATCGTTCTGGTCTTTGGTTGTGAGAAAATAGCATACAACTGATTATGGTTATTTGTGCAAAAGAGCATCCTGCTGTTGAAGAAAACACCAGCTCCAAGTCTATTAAGACTAAGCTGTCAAGCAAATGCAAGAGAAAACCAAAATAATGAGCTACCACTGGCTGAAAAGCACTGCAGTAGTCCAGATATTTCCATGTGTCAGTCACTGTTAGGAGCTGCCTTATTCAAATACAACACAGGGGGTTGTAGGACGTTTGATTTCATTCGCTATTTACCATCAGTGTTGTGAGAAACTGAAATGGAACAAAACAGATTTGACAAGTATATATACTTCAGTGCATTTTACAGACCACAAGCAAGACATGACGTATTATGATTTATAAATACCTGAGAGCAGGACGAAAAATATCAGTTAGTTGTGATGTTAATAGTGAATTTATTACTCATGTCATTATTTGGTGATTGATTTTTTGGTATTTTATTTTCTGTTTAAACTTGTTCCAACATTGTAAATTGATTATTTTCTTTGTTTATTTTTTAAATTATAAATTAGAATCAGATTTATTGACCAAGACTGTGCATACAAACAGGGAATTTGACAGCCGCTTCACACACTCGCTCACAGTATGCAAACATTAAGTATAAATTTATAGCATAAACTATAAAAACAATATGTGCACACAGGGATATCTGCTTGTGCAGCTAGCAGGCAGGTTGTGGTTGTGCAAATAAGCGTATTTTGTTTCAAAGTGGAGTAGCTGACTACTTAGGACAGACTGAAAAAATGGCTGTGAAGATGATGATCAACAGCTCCTTTGAAAGGTTTTACTCCTTGAGTTGCTGTCGGGAGTATGGTCTCTGCTGGGCCTTCTTCCAAACAGTGCAGGATGACGTAAAGTCCCAGACTAACTGCATCATCTGCAAGCCTGCTTGCCACTGCAGGGGGTCAGCAGACAGCCTATGATGACCTTCAGATGCTCCAACAGCAGTCACTGTATTTCATGATCACAGACGTAAGAGCCTGCAGTCACTTAACCTCGTGACGGTGCGTTTCCTATGGACCAGGATGAAGGTGGAACGTTTAAACCAAATGTCAAAATAATTTGAAATCACCTTTTCACAGAAAGGCATTAGTAAATAATTAATGGATTCAGAGAGAAAACAGGAGTGTTGTAATAACTGGAGAGGAACCAGTAATTTAACAGAACCACAAATTGCTTGGCTTTTTAATGGAAGCAAACCATTAATGGACTCAGTGAATAATAATAATATATTTTTTAAAAATTGTTATTACTACTTTGCTGTCAAGATTTTAAACTTTATTGTATTTTATCAAGATTCAGGTTGGGTAGGATATGTCTAGAGCAGTATGGGCAAAAAATGTATATATCTTTGTATATTCTAAGTAAATTTCTTGTGTCTTCTTATTTTAACTGCTCTACACTGCTTTTATCTTTTATTTATCTGCTCAACACGGTTTCATTAAAAAATTCCAAAGATGGAGCATTTAATGAAATACACAAAATATTCAGCTTTATGTTGACAACAGATCATATCAAAACATAAAATATCTTGCATGACTGTAATTAATAATGACACTTGACAAATTCATATTTACTTGTTTCATAATTGGTTATCATGCTACATTTTTGTCATGTAAAGCATCTGAAATGCCTGTTTGTTGTAATGTGTTATGCAAAAAATCTTAACTTGACATTATTATAAGACAGTTTAAGATATTTTTTGGGTTGATTTCTTCTCTTTTCTTTAATCTTAGCAACAAAGATGGGACTTGTTTTTTCTTTACACATAGCCTTTTTTGGGGTAAACTAAAACGTTTCAATTGATCAGAGCTCTGTCATGCACATGTTTGCTGTTTACCTTACTTGGCTTGAAGCAAACTGCCACAATGGGGCCACACTGTGTTGGTCTATCACATAAAATCCTTATGGAATTCATTGAGGTTCTTGGTTGTAATATTAGATTTACGTTTTACTTTTATCAGCTCATTTGATTTTTTTTCTCTCCTGCTCATCTTCTTGACCTTAGTTGCACTTGCCTGTGTTCACTGTTTCCATGCTGTGCTTTTAGCAAAATTATAAAGGGGCAAGCTCAAGACGGAAGAACCCAGGACAAGAGGAGGCAGCAGAGGATGTTCTAAAAGAGACCCCTAACACGGCCAATCTCAAGCAGTTTTATTCAATTACCTAAGAAAGTTTTTGTTTCAAAGTTGAGTGTCACCCAGGAACTAAAGCCCAATTCAGTGTCTTCCAAACACTCCAATGTGCCAATTTAGGGTCCCTAACCTTGGGTCAGGGAGACAAGAGCAAAGAAAGAGAGACAAACACAAACACACTAGCCAGCTATTGACAAATCATTCTTGGCTACTCGCTCCCACACAAACACTGTGTTTTATAAAGGTTGGTGCCCATGACTAGCTCCCAAGGAGATTCAAGTGTCTACTCTGTTTTTCTCAAAGCCTTAATATTACCTTCCATATCACACAAGCACACACACATAAGCAAACAGGAGTGTCCCTACAGTCCCAGTAGAACAGGTCAGCTTATCCCCTGAACAGATTGTTGGCTTTTTTCTTCTGACACCCACATCTTGTATCTCTCTTTCTGACTTATGTGTTTACAGCTCCATGCTCTTCTTTATTCTGTCCTAACTTTCATGCTTTTGTTTTTCTTTGGGTCTAAAATCTTTTTAGTTAATTTTAGACTTTACTAACAATGATTATATTTTACCTTTAGAATGTTGAGGAGGTGACGGCATCTTTCAAAGACATTCATATCACTTGATGGCTTTTCAATTTTATTATTTTTTTTAAATGTTGCAGCTACAAATTTCAGATCATTTTAATAGAATTTCATAAGCACAAATCTCAAAACTGACTTCAAACCTCCACAGGTATTGTAGTCAGACGGATATAGCTGAGTATTTAAATGATCTCAAACAATGACAATGACTTAACTGTACTCCATCCTCACCAGATCCCAACCTAATAGAGCACATTGGAATGCAGTGAACAGGAAATTCACATCATGAATGTGAAGCAATTTGCAGCAACTGTGTGATTCCATCATGTCAGGATGGATTGATATCTCTGTGGAATGTTTCAAACACAGTGATGAATTTATGCCACAAAGAACAGAAGAACAAGAAGTTGTGAAAGCAAGAAGTGAGTCTAAGTTGGTGAGTACAGAGTAGGGAGATGATATGTTTTAGGTCTGGATAAGAAAAGAAAAAAAAAAATGCTATCTGCATTTGAACCAAGATCCCGCTTGAAGCTTGCCAACTTTACATCAAATTGGCAATACTTTAATAAGAACAACTGAGGCTCACCCTTAGTTCCAATGCCATCAATAATAGTGTTTATTGTGTCCAAAGTTAAATTTGTCTTTTTTGTATGTCTGGGGAAAGCATAAAAGCCTTTAATTCAGAAGGCTGGTTGGTAGTGTGCACTAACAGCTTGGGTCGGTGCAATGCTGTGATACTCTGTGGTCCAGTACTTTTTCTCACATCTCTATAAAAGCACTTAAAAAGTCAAAGAAGTTTGAGTCAACATTTTAGCGGTTTTGAAATCAGACCTTTAAAAAACCTTGGTATAACTTTTATACCAGAAACTGACTTATGTTTACAAAGAAAGGAAATTTCTGTTTAGTTTGTTTGATCTAACATGTCTAATTTTAGCTCAATGATAAATTGTGAGGGCTGAAGCAAATCCTACTACGGAGCCAACACATTTTAAAACACTACGACAAGAACAACATCGCCAAAAATCAACATTAGTTATGCTAAAAAGAAATGAAAAGCCTTTCCCCAGCAGTTAAGAGAAAATATTCCTCAAATTGTCAAGTCTAATTCCGATGCAGAAGGTTTTTTGCTAGTGTTCACTAATGACATTTGGCAACATGTTAAAATCTGTGTGAGCACCCAAAATGTACTCACACAGTTTCCCTAATGTTCAGGTGGGATGAAGACGGACGCTGCAGTATTATGCTAATGAGCATCAATGCCGTCCAATCACACGCTTCACTGACTGGGAGACAGGCAGAGGAAGAAAAATCAAGAGAATGATGGAATAGGAAAAAAAGGGGCGAGGAGGGAAAAGGGTGGAAGTAGATGGATGAAGGGAGATTTGTGAGAAAACTAAAATGCGGTACCATTATTTAAATGGGATCTTTTAATCATTATACAGTAAAGCACTTTTAGAATAATTTGCATAAGAAAATTATCAGAATCATTTACCCCCTAATTTAACAAAACAGGTAAGATAAACATTAGATGATTTTACTTTGCACATCACGCACATTTACAGGGTTAGATTCCAAAAAATATTAAAAACAAATCCAGCCTTTTTTTTTCTTTATCTTACCCCTCACTCCCCTTTACTTTGAATGTTTAAAGATACAGATAAAATCCATGTTTTAGAGGCAAAGATTTTGATTTAAATGAAATGAAAAATACCATCGTCATAGCAACGATTCCATCTTTGTACACCTTTAAAGGTCGTTCAGAAATTGCCCTGAAGGAAAAATGATGCTTTTTCAGAATAATGTTTGACTTAAGGTGGAATGAATATTGCTGCTTCTTTGACCTGCATGCTCTTCTTGTTTTACCATTTGGACTGTGAGGATTTTATGTACTTAATAGCTATTAGATGTAACAAACAAAAAAAAAAGTGATTTACCTTTTTCTCTGCTTCTTGTTTGGCATACTGCACCAGCAGTGGCTCTCCGTTTTTCTGATAGTATGCTCTTTGGCAGCGGTCAGACACAGCAGGCTCATTGGGCAGGAAGCTGCTAGCCCACACCTTTAGCAGAAAGGGAAAGAAAACAAAGAGACTCTGCATTGACTCAAACAAATTTATGAGTGCAACAAATATTCATAAAACATGGAGGAAACATGAGCTTCTTGATGACCAGTTTCCTTTAAACACTAATATGTGTATTAGAATTTGAACATTATATGCTGTGTCGTTTCCTCCAAGAATAAAACAAACTTTGACGAATCAACACCCACAAATGTTTGAATCTGTCAGTTTGCAAGTACAAATCCACAGAGAATAGTTTGTTCAACTTTCCACAATCGTTCCAGAATGCCCAAAATTTTCTATCTTTTCTTATAACCCCTTTTCTTCAGCTTACCTCAGTTCTTGATAGGATATAGTTGTTTCTCTGGGAAATGGATGGTTTTGAGTTGATTTGTGCTGGATCCCATTTTCAATTTTCAGGCAGAGGCCCCAAATTCTTTTATCAAAAATCTGCTACTTTCAAAAGTTTGTGGAGAGTTTATCTGTTTCAATGGTGCCCACTGTCAAAGATCTAAATCCAATCAAGCCATGGTTTGGGATGTGCAGTCAACAAAGCAGAAGCAATTTAGAGGTGTAACTGTTTCAAAACTGACCAAAAACTACCAAAAAAAGACATCTTGCTGAATCTTTGCCATAAAAAAATGAGGACTGTACTGAAAGTAAAAACCTTATAAAGACGCCATAGAGCATTTCAAAAGCTTTTTTATGTTCAAAATTAGCAAAAACAGCAACTGTGTCTCACTGAACAACAAGCAGACTGAATGCTTACAGTTCTGAAGATTACTACAAACCCTGCATTAGAAGTCACAGGGGGGAAAAAGTTATCTGGGTCTTTGTTCCTCATTAGAATTCCAACACATATACCCTCCAATGGCACCTTCATTTTATCCACCTTCAAATGCCCCCTGTCTGCCACCTTTTTCACATCTCATGATTATGCTCCTCCCTGTTCCATTCCCTTCCCATTTCCTCAACCAGAATGTCTTCTTGAAGATGCTTCTGAATCTCTCCTCCCAGATTAGTATCGACTGCCTGCCCACCTCTTGTCACACGGTAGGCTTTGTTATTAAGCTCTGTATTCTCCTTTGCGCATTCGGTCCGGACGATCTCTTTCAATGATATAAGACAACTTAAATGTGGAAATATGATATGCATCCAATTTGTTACACACGTTTTTAGTTCACTTGTACATGTAAAGAGAAAACCAACCGCATCACTAAATGAGCTACTTCTTTAAAGCTGATCCCATAAGCATCAGCATATTATTGCATATTCATTCACATACAAAGAAACACACATGCACACACAAAGTTATGCCCCTATCCGTTATGATAACACTAAAACAAAAGACACATTTAAATCAGCTACACTGATTGCTAACTGAAACAAACACATTGCTCTCATCAGCCACCAACTGGTGCTCCTTATCAGACTGCATTCACCATAAATGAGATGCTGGCAATTTCTCCAATTTAGCATCCCTGGAGAAAATTATGCACGATGCTTCAAAGCACGAGATGCCACATATCTGAAAAGAAATATTCAGCTCTATTCGCTTTACAGACAGAAACACTGCTTTGCATTTTGGTGTGGCTGTATTATATCCCTACATTCTTTGGCCCTCATAACATATTTCTATCACATTTCAGAAAGCTTTTTATGGGCAACAATGAACATAACAGAAGACATTTGCACAATTCGGGTTTGAGCTTCATGGCATTTTAATGGGCATTAAAGCAGACAAGCAGTACAAAACAACCCCACGATTCAACTACAGACTCTGGGCTGCAAGATAATTTAGAACATGAAAAAAAATGAAATTTTGAACAAGAGGTATTCGGGGTTCTTAAAATTAAAATCCACACTTATCTACTCATACTTATGCAAAAGGGCAAACAGTGCAGACATACGCAGAAAGCTATATTGACTTTCTCTGAGCAAAGATGAAGTAGTAATCTACTTTGTGGGGGGATTACCATCATCAAATTGGGGAACACATTTGGGGTGTTATCAGAAATGATTGTTCAGTAGACATGGTTTGAATGGGTACCAAAATTGCAACATTCTTCACATTTTCAGCTGGTGCAGTTCACTTTCATATTATACTGTGTCAAACGAACTAAACCCTTAGCAAAACCGGTTTACCCCCTTGCCAGTGTTGGCGCTGCACCAAAGAACACTAAAGGAAATAACTGAGCGAAACGTCCTTCCTCACAAAATGTAAACAAATATATAGTGGCGTGGGATTTTAATGGTTAAAGGATTTTCCTTTTGTCTTTGGCAAAAGACTGTGAGCCATTTCTCCCACTAGTGCTAGACTTGCCCGTTTGTTTTGGCTGTAGTTACCCAGAAGGCCCTATTCTATAGTTGGCTTCCTGCGTTAGGAGCTGTCTCCGTCTTGCTTGCCATTCACATATGCATTTCAACCTCGCCAGAGTTCACTTCAACCGCACCAAGGCCTAGAATTTCAGGACACTTTTGACAGTTACTGCCCATCCCAAGTCACTCTGTTAAAAGCTGTTCATCCTTATGCTTGACCATTTTTACTCATCTTAAAACATCATTTATCAAGACACAATTTTCACTTGCATCATAACATAAACTCACCAATTAACAGGTACCATGATGTAAAGACAATAGGTGTTACTTGCTTCATCTGTGAGTGGTCATAATGTTAAAACTGATCAGGTTTTAGATGTTTAGCTAAATGAATGAGACCACCTATATATGGTCTCATTCATTATAAGTCAGAAAATATAAATTTAGTATTATTTTCATTTATCCCAGCTATGTTTCCATTCTTCTTATAATTACTGTTGACATGTATAAAGTAAAGTGTTCTAGCAAAAGGTGGATTTTGGAACCATGTCATGCAGAGGCGAAACAAAACAGATATAGATGATGTGCAAATAGAAAGCACAAACACTGACCAGCTGTAAGACTCCAGGCATGTGTATCAAGGACTATTTGAGTATTGGGCTCTTAAAACTGGTCCTTAGGATATTGGTTCACCTCTGTCTTTGCATGCAATAATCTATCTACCCGACCACAGTGGTTTCATCATGCAAAGTCCAGATAACACACCAAAGAGAAACCAAAATATAATCCATTACTAGAAGATACAACTTCTGAGAAAGATATTTCTTTTGATAGATATTTCAACTCCATAAGTCTGTTAACGTCGACGTTACTGCTCATGTAAGCAAATGCAACACTACACAGAAAACTGCATATACACTGATGGCTACTGGAGTTAAAAAGGGCAATTACTATTCAAGAAGCATATGTTTTCCTTCTTCCTCTCTGATCCTGTGAGACCAAAGTTATCAGAAGCCATGCTGCCTACAGAACAGGATTAAGACTTGTTTTGTTTTTCATCAGTCAAAGTTTTACATCAATGCTTTGAACACATGGATTTTAATGCGCTGACAGATATAATAAGGAAGTAAAATTATTTTAAAAGAGGAAACCAAACTACATAAATGTATTCTCTCATAGACTGGACCCAAATTGTATTCTAGGTGCACAAAAATTGAAGCTATTGATTCCTTACAACTAAACCAGGCAAAATGAAATATTGATATGAAAAGATATGTCTACTTAGACAGGATTTTCACCTTGCAGCTATACTTTATAATCTATTTAACCATATTTTTTTCTCCAGTGACCTACTGCCATCTGGTGGTAATTTCTACAATCTTGTCAAAACAACAGAACAAACTCATTTAGACTCTGGGTTTGTCTTTGTCATCCACATCTAACTGCATTTATAGGACTCATTCAGAAGTTGGGAAGAAAATAGATATTTTAGGATGAGGAATGAGAAGACAACTTTTTCATTATTGATCACTGAAGACCTGGTTTTTGTCATTGTGTAGATTTGCATAATTTCTATATAAACCCTAACGTACATTTACGCGTCTAAGTATGCAGTTTTCTGCTTATGTTTGATGCCTGGTATTCTATAAATTAGTATTTTTCAAACGTTTAAAGTAAAAGGTTAACATAAAGCAGTGAATTCATGCAAAGCTAAAGGGAAAAAGAAGATAGAAGGTTGTCAGAAATGTTCACTAAAACATGCACTTTGTGTAGTCCACCCCCTGAATCAATACTTTAAGGAAGCATGGTTCTCTGAAATTACAGCTGCAAGTCATTTGGGGTGCATCTCTACAAGCTATCCACATCTCATTTCTTCTTTGCAAAATAGCTGAGGTTGAGCACAGCATATGTCAACAGAAAATTGCAAGTCTTCTCACAGATTCTCAAATGGGTTTAAGCCTGTACTTTGACTGGACCATTCTACCACATTAATAAGCTTTAATCTAAATGGGTGTCCATGCATGCAGGATACCAGTCCTGGAGGACTGATTTTGGATGCCACTGATCTAAACTATTCCATGTTGCACCAAAATGCTACATCCCAGGTGAAATAAGAAACAGCATTTTAAAATAAACCTTTTACAATATAAATATTGTATTACTAAAAATAAAGATCTCAAAGTTTTTTTTGGTTTTTTGGGGGGGGGTTTCATTCAAGGCCTAAAGGGTAATTGATCTTTTAATGTGCCTTAAAATCTTCTAGACAATAAGCAGCTCTCATGCGGACTGGTAAATAATTTTGTAGATATGGGACAACAGAAACAGAAAAGACATAACCACTTTTAATTTTTAGTTTGAACCTTAGAAGACCTCAAAGGTCTCTGCTTGTTTGATCTTTGTGTTCTTGTAGATGTTTCATAATTTAAAAAAACCTTTAAATATTTTGGAGCAATCCTGTTTTGAACAGAAACCCAGTGTAGCTGTTATATATTTGTGTTTTCTAGTTCTACGAATTGCAAGTGGTGAAGGAGTGACTAGGCCAAACCACCACACACACACACCCACACGCCCACACGCGCACACACACACACACACACACGCACACACTCTTTTTCGTGGGGGCTTTTAAGGGGAAGATGTACATGGGACATAACAAATCTCAGCTGGGTTACCAAGAAGGAAGGGATAATTGTGTCTTACCACACAGATAATATCTTAACAGGAGTCCTTCATGTGTTGTAACATTTAGAGGTGTTTAAAGAGCATAAAGAAACAAAGCGCTGACATTTTTATAAAGAGCAAAGGATAACAACAAAAAGGTCAAATAGACATGGCTGTGACAGATGGCTTGACAGCCATGCTGTCTCCAGGTCCACTAATTAGGGTTGTTGTGAAATTTGGTCACAACTGACCAGGGCACCTTTTTCAAGGTTGTGACTTGTGACAAACTGGAAACAGGACCTCTAATGGCTTTCTTCAGGCAGCTCGTCCCCAAAGACCAGAAGTGTGGCGTGGATAACTGTTGACAGATTGTTCTACCTCAGCTGTGAATCTTTGCAGCTGATTCCGTGTTCCCATGGGTTTTTTGGTTATTTCTGATTGATGCACTCTATGCCAAGTTCGTCGTCAGGCAACCATTCATTATTTTCTTTCTACTTCATAATTACTCCTAACTTTGTGTTTATATATTACATAAAATCGTCAGAAAATACACTGAAGTTTCAGTGTGATAAAAATGTGATAAAAAAGCAAAAAGTTCAACAGGTATGACAATCCTCACAAATGATCTATAGTAGACTTGTAGGCAGCTTTAATTTATCAGACTATTTTGTGAACAACGTAACATTTTAAATTAAATCCTTTTCCTCCATGTATTTTTTTTGCACCTTTTCTGTGTCACACTTTTATGAAACAGTTTGACAAGAAATGTCTCTCTCCCCAAATTGAGTTTCCTAAATCACCGTACCAGAAAGAAAAACATGAAGACGAGCAAAGCATCCGAGCTGTAATATAGGTGTGACTATGCATACCCCCTTACGCATAATGTGGCAAAGATGCACAGCTGCATCTGATTTCTGGATGAGGACTCAATTAGCAGCTCCGACGCTGTGACATTTCTGACTTCAAAACCTGGACGTGTTTTTCTTACACATTTGTAATTCTTCAGTGGTGTGTGAAGGAGCTGCAAATTAGGGCCCATACAGAGGAAGGTGTGTATGTGAAAAGTGTTGTTTTATGTCATTTTAAACTCATTCTGCATTTTGAAAGCAGCTGCCCCTCATGAATGTCTAAAATTGAAGACAGAATATTTCTATAAAGACATACTGAATGAGAGGAATAATGTAATTCTGTCTATAAAGTATATTTAAGGATAGAGTGGACCCTCAGTTTTTTGCATATGGTATAGATAATGAGCAGTAATTAAGACCTGATAATACTTTTTGTAACTGGCACAATATCAGGGGGATTAAGTTATTGTACAACTCTCTACAATTTTAAAGATATTATAAAATCAGAAGCCTTATATTCTTCTACTAGTTATTAAAGTGTAAAGTACTCTAAGTTTAGTGGAAACTCTGTGAAAGATGTATAAAAAGTTTTAAAATAAGTTTAGCTTTTATTGTAGCAGTTAAATCTCATACTTTGTGGCAAAATCCAATCTCTGATGTATGTAGAATTATTGTTTCCAGCAATTATGCCACATAAAGAAAAATAAGCAAAACCAAAACAATGGCTTGAAACCATACTAATAATTGAAATGTGACCTAAAAACTATAATTCACAAATTATATTTTTGTGTTTCAATGTCTAGGCATACTTAGTACATTTCTCTCAGTCATTTAAGTGAGACAGATGGGTTTTTAACTTTATAACTTTTCGACATGGCTGCCAACAAACACTGCTACTAGCGTAAACTTGAACATGTATTCAAGTGTTTTTAAAAACCTAAAATAGCTGAAATGTGACAGGCTAAGTAGGCAACACAGTTTACAATACCATCACACACAATAAGCAGAATGGTAAATATGTGTGTAAAATTCACTGTGTGAGAATGTGGCGTTTAGGTGCTCATCCTACCTGACAGTGAGGATGTGGATTCGAACAACCCATCATTGCTCCCTTATTTTCAAAAATCTGCAGACAAAAGGTGGGAGTCCATGTATATTTCAGGTGTAGATGTCACAATGTGCTTTTTTTTCAAATGAAATTACCATAACCAAGAGCATATTGGATACTTCTGAGAAGATTTTTTTCTTTACGGTGTTGGCTGACATGCGAATGTGAGTGAAAACAGTTTGGGATTTGGTTTAAATTCAACACCTATGGTAAAGCAAATTATTTATGAAAGTAATTTATTCACTTGGAACATAGCAGCACCTGAAGTTTGAAAAAAAAAAAAAAAAACTGCTTTCACACGAAAGATTTTTTTTCTGTTCCCAGAGAAAGGGATTTTCAGATAGTTATACACCTTAATCCATGTTTTTGTACATCTCTCTTTCTGAATACGTGAGTTTGCCCAGAAGCACCATTAAAGTTTCACCGAGTTCAATGGAAACACCTTTGAAATACAAAATAACTGAATGGAAAATGTTGTGAAATTTGTGATGTGAACTTTTTACAGTTCTGCCATGTCAGAGAAAGTTAGATGAGGTGAGTGACAATAAGTAGCAGTGAAAGGAGTGTGTGGTTTATGTACCTGAACCCATGGATACGTTGCACCGAGTTCCTCTAAAATTTCAGCCCACTTATCAATCACCTTGATAATCTCTTCTTTTTTCATCAGAGGGAGGGTGACATCAGACCAGGGGTGGAAGCACATGACCTTACTAAACATGACACAGAGAATAGGGAAGAAAAAGTAATTATGAAACAACATATAAGGATAAAAATCAGTAAGCAGGACTCTAAATGCCCATTCCGTCTGAATGTAAAGCTTGACAATTTTTACAGAGACAACTAATAAGCTTGTGTCAGGAGAGCAAAACTTTTTGGATTGGGTGAGAGATCAAATTTATTCTGCCATCTAAAAGCCCTTTTTTGGTGGGCATGACAGAAATTATTATTTTCTGCAGTTGCTGGGACAATGTGCTTTGGTCACTAAGACCAAGATTGAGCTTTTTAGAAATAAACCTACCTCAAAAAACCTCATTTCCATCAGATGACGGCTATAGGTCACTTGTACGCTTGTTTCTTTTCCAGGTGCCTCTGATACTCTGATTGTTACACAAAGCATCATGAGCTCTTTAAATCTACCCCAAAATGGTATATCAGACACTAATTCAAGCTTCTGCCATGGCTTTCGGAGCCCTCGAGTCCCGCAGAAAACCTGTTGCTGCGCCGCCGAAGAGTATAAAACACAAGATGGGACCAGCCTAGACCTCAGAATAATCTCCAGCCTTGTGCAATGTTAAACTGGTAAACTGCATCACTTTTTGATGTAATATTAACGGCTGAAATAAAATGTGTGTATTTTAAGGCCTTTTCTGTCTTTGTCAGGTGTGCCAGTGTTTCCTTTCTTTAATCCATCACTATTGAAGGTGCAGGAATAACAATTCTGTTCTATCTCACACACCTCATCAGAATCTGTTCCCTCTCGCTCTCTCTGTTCCTCTTGGTGTGTCTATTATTTATCCTGCGTTTTCTGCTGCGGTTCTGGTAGGTTTTAATAAGTAATAAACATGCCAGTGCTATCACTGATATACTTGGCCTGGTTAAATTGGCAATCTGCAGGAGTGCTGTTTGCATCTCTGTAGTGAAGTGAGTTCACGGCTCAGGACTGTCCAGAGACCGACTGTCAAATACTACTGCATGCCTACTTTGAGATGTTTTTTGGATTGCATTGCTGAAGCTCAGGCTGTTGGCTAAAATGGTAAACTGAAAACATGACTATGTTTGGATCACAAACTTAAATTAATCATTTACTAAGGATTAATTTAAAGATCATTCTTTAAGCCTCACAAAGAAGAGGAAAAAAGAAAAAAGTTTCTTGCACATCTATATATTCTCAGATCTACATTTTATTTGTCAGTTTTAGCATTGCCTGAAACTGATGGTTTAAGGAAATAAACCTTCCCTATTTATGGCAAAAATTGGGAGACTGTGAGAAAACATTTTTGTGCAGAAGTGAAACCTATTAAAAGAAGAAGATTGGACAAGGAATCAGTAGGACAAACCCTATGTGGCAAATACTAAGTGCACTTTGTGGCCAAATTTGCCTGTACACTAAACAATATTTTTAAAATTTCCAAAGAGTTTTCAATGAGTGAAGGGTTTTGTAGACCATAGTGTCTGGTTGGCCTTGTAGTCAAACTGATTAGAGAGAGAAAATGTTTTCTAACTTTTATTTTTTAAATTTCCCAAGGCTTTTTTTTTTTTGCTCTCTCTCTCTTTCTTGGCTGAGAATATATAACCGAAAATAAATGTATAATAAATTAATAATCATATAATAGTTTTCCAATATTTACTTGCAACCACCTGGCTGTGCTCAAAAATTTGACTTCAACCAAATGTATGTGTATTTGTATGTGAATGCAACCAAATGTTCTATCAAAACTCATGGAGAAACACAATTTTTTTCTTATAATTTTAAAATTGAAGAAATGGGATGAGATTTTTGGCAAACACTTTAAGAGAGAAAAAATGACATAAATTGAACTTGATATGAAGTCAAATCTACAATATTGGGTTTAAATCAAACCATGCTGCGAGTTCAGCCATCTGAAACTATATGTAATTGTGTTATTGTTTCTTCTTGCGCTGTGTGATCTGTCCTTGAGTACTCTGAAAGACACTTCTAAATGAAATGTATTTGTAGTAGTATTATAGAAAATGATTCTTTGAGCATGAATTGAACATATCACCTAAATGTCTCTGTGGGCTTGGAGGAAAAAAAAGAAAAGTTCACCGTTAATGCAACTGTTTGTTATCAGGCTTACAAACAGCGCCCAGGCAAACAAACGTGAATGTCGGAGTAAAAAAGATATTACATTTCTATTGACAGTCCTGGTCTTCTGGGACGAAAAGCTGCTAGTGTGCGATCAATAATTGAATACGACTTTGGTGTTTATGCTCAGAGCAAAAATGAATGGTCTGTATTTATGAATTGTTCATGAGAAGACTTACAAGAGCTGAGAGCTCTCAGAGCATTTGTGTTTTAAAATCCAGTTGAACTCTAAAAGCAAAAACAAAAACTAAAGTGTTGCTAGTTACTGTGAAGGTATTGCAGATGTCTGGGTGGACAATATGGCAAGAATCATTTTATAATTTTATCCTAATACCACAATGTAAAAATATATATAAAAAAAAGGAAGATAATTGTATTTTGACCAGTGAATAGTTCAAAACAGATTTTTATCAGACATTTTTTTTCATTTTGTCAGAATCTGTATACAGTAAGCATTTATTGACATGATTAACATATTGAAGACCTAAAGTAAACTCTCTCAAACCATTTTCCCTTAATCAAAAATGTGTTTTATTTAAAACTTAAACAACACAACCCAGGTAAAATGTACCCTTGCTCCATAAAAGGGATGTGAAAACTATGAAATTTCTTTATCACAAAAATGTATTTTTTTTTTTTTTCAATTTCGTTGTCTCGTCTCCTTTGGCCATTCATATGCCCTATTACATACCAATCTGTTGCCATTTAGTTTTAATGAAATTATAAATAGTAGCAAAAGCTCCAATGCTCAAAATTTATATATAACTCAATTCTATATGTTCTGAAAACACTGTATGAAGCCCAAATTCCATTTATTTGGTTTCTGATCTCCTATGATGTCTGATCACACCAAGCAAGAAGCAATTTCTTACAGGTTGATATAAATTATTATCCAGTAATCTCTTTCCCTTACAGTAGACAATAGGTAGAAAGTTACTTTAAATCAGCTACAAAATGTCAAGCTGGCAGTTACGAATTGATGGATTATTCAAATGAAGTTCCCCACAGCAGACGGATTCATTTCATACCTGACTTCTTAACTTCAAAGATCATAACTATTAGCTGGAGGTCATTAAATTATTTGGCTTGATCAGCAGCTTTTGTATTTTATAATTAAACTGGTCTATATGGGAATCAGAAGCACTCAATGAAAATAGGGGCATGAAATCTTCAGAAAATCATTTTTAAAATATATATAAAAATGTGTGAATTATGAACAGATTTCATTGACTGATATGCAACAGCTTCTTAGTTAAAATACTACACTACTACAATGGCAGTCCAAGAAATCTGTCAAGTTTGCAGCATGGTGGGGTGCTGTGGTGGCGCAGGGGAAAAGCACAACCCATGTATTGAGGCCTTAGTCCTTGTGCCGGTGGTCGAGGGTTCGATTCCCGGCCTACCGACATTTGCCGGATGTCTTCCCTCTCTCTCATAACCCTCTTTCCTGTCGAACTACTTTCAAATAAAGGCCACTAGAGCCAACAAAACCTTAAAAAAAAGAAGTTTGCAGCATGGTAAAGAGACATATATGACCATTATAAAGTCTGCAAAATGTTACCGTAGTTCATTGCTGGGATGTTGGAAGTAGAGAACTGATTGTGTTGTTCATTCTGGATGTATTTAGGACAAAAACTATCTTCTACATTCTCTGTGTGCACAGCTTTATGTCCAAAAACAAAGTTAAATTTAGCATGCCATCTTCACATTCTTTGTGTGAAGAAATCTAAGACAATGAGCTTTGTGAACATCAAATATCTGATTTTTTTATAGAGAAGTAGCAGTGCAGGTGGTAGCACAGTTCCGTAGCAGTGAGAAGGTCCTGGGTTCAAGTCCCAGCCTTTCTGCATGGAGATCGAATGTTCTCTCTGTGCATCTCTCCAGGTACTCCGCCTTCAGAAGCAGGAGAGTATTAATTAAACTGACACTATGAGAACAAGCTGAGAAGTAAACTGGGAATTGAGAAGTCTAAATAAATATAGGAAACATTACTTTTATACTAAGTTTTGTTTTACATACTGACTAGATTGGTCAAGCTCTGTGTAAGCAAAAGCTCTAATCAATTCCTGCAGCATAAGTTGACCTTTCAAGGAAATTTTAAGGAACCTGATAATTAAAATGAGAAAGCAAAACAAAGTGGGCCACATTTTTCGGCACAGAGGTGTTAATTGGGAGAATATAACTGAAAAAAAATAAATAAATTAAAAATTATACAATAAATCTTTAGTGTCTGTCTTATCGCTCCCCTTAACCCATTTTTCTTTGTCTCTCCCATGACCCAGATCCTTTAAGTCCTGTTTTCTGTACTGTTTCCTCACTAATTGGCTCTGTGAAAGTTGCTCCAGGGCAACAAGCTATAGCTTATTTTCAAAGTTTCCCTTTTTTTTTCACCCCCAAAAAAGACACAAACTGCATGACAAACACAACAGGAAGATGCACGCAGATAATGCATGAGGAAAAAACATCCGACACAGACAAAACCTCGACTCACTCAGACTCCAAAACACAGGAAAAAAACTTCTGATATTTAAAAAATCAACACAGAGAAAGCACAACATGTCAATCACCGCTGCTTCAGTGCTTTTCACAGTACGAGTACCTGACAGCCTCTACATCTGCCAACACTAGGGAATTAGACCCATAGTTCAGTTTTTAACCAGCACACTCACTGAAGACGTTTGATTTAATCTATTATTCAGTTGTTATGCAACTCTGCTGTCAGCTACAATCATCCACGTAGACCCACAAAAACAGGGAATTGCTCTTGAGCTTTATCAACAAACAGACAATCATATTGTGACAAGATGAAAAAGAAAAAAATGCAAGCTGGGTTTGTCACTTCTTCAAAAATGATCTGTAGAAGACTACAAAAGTTCTGGGAGGTCAGGATGGCAGGAAAAAGAAAACATTACTTCTACAAAAAAAAGTTTTTAGTTCTCCGAAGTTATACTGTCGCCGTGAACTTTATATGATGGTGAAATTAGTTATTATTCATAGAAAAAGAAAGTATGACAAAAAGTTAATTTAGTCAATACCTATTGAAAAGGCAAGATGTGGGGAAAGATCTCCATCTGCTGGTGGTTTTAAGATCCACATCTGAATCTACATGGAGTGTGTGTGCAGAGAATGAAGGGAACTAATTCAGAGTATAACAGAGACTTGCAAACAAATGTTTCACATTTTACAAAATTATACTATTTGTTACTATTTTAATAGCCTGGTAATAAGCAAATTTCTTTCAAACAGAACTGAAATGTTGCTTTAAATTTGAAATGACTTGGCTTAGTCTTAAGAAGGTAAAGTAATACAACTATTTGTGTACTACCCCTGTCAGGCTATTCTCTTACCAAACACCTCTGGCGGCTTTCGACTGGAATAGCGGATGCTGATCTGAGCCTAAAGACCAAAACATCTTTTTAGGACATAAAGACATTACAACAATAAATAAGAGCAGAATTCTCGCTCCTGCAATTTCTAATATTGCTTCAACACAAACACTCACCAGGATCTGGAGCATCAGGCTGAAGAGCAGGGAAGTCATTTTCAAACACAAAAGTGCTGTCATAGCTTGGATTTACCTGGAAAACGAACACTCAAATGTAAGAAATCAGTCGTACCAGGGCTTACAACAGCCATGTGATACATAAAGTTATATAGGTCCTTGTATCTGAAGAAGGGAGCATGATAAGCTACGTTATTTTTTAAATCATGATCCAGGCAATATCATTTTAGAGAACTAAACATTCCTCTTATCACCCCAGCAGTCAACATTTTAATTTGTTTTGAAACCTATTCTTATTTAAGGTAGTCTTCCTACCTCTCCATTGGCTCTCGTGTTGCCGGGGCAGAGTGGGTTGCGGGGATCATATCTAGGTATGTGCTCCTCAGGTGGTTTTTCTACCTGCCCAGCCCAGGGTCTCTTCATGCGGTGGGCCGAAACCAGGACCCAGCTGTCCTTCAGCGGGTTGTAACGCAGATGCTGATGCTCTGGTGGTAAAAACAGAACAGATAAAAAACAATATAAAGGACGGACAAGGGCAGAATTTATCGTCTGTGTAATGCTATTCTCATCCCTTGATTTTTTTGGGGGGGATTTTGTCACATTGCAACCATTTAACTCAATGTAGTGTTGACACATTTCTACACAACTTCATCTTGATGTACTTCATCCCACTTAAGTTCTAGCTTGTCATTTTGTTGGAAGCTATTTCGGGCCTCTATCATGCCATACATATCCTGTTTTTAATCCCATAACCTCTGTGTTGACGGGAACACAGGTTTTAATTGTGTTCCTTTCAGCCCTGACGAGCTTTCATTTTCATGCTGGAAAATACATTTCATCATCACGACGCCTCCACCACCATGCTTCACTGTGTCTACTTTGGTTCCCCTCTGACCAGACAGAGTATGTTCTTGCATGAGTTTCCTGTCTCAACAACACAGTTTGTAGTAAACTTTAAAGGGGTTTGGCTGTCTTTCGACCACAGTTTCAGATTAACTAGTAAAGGTTTTAGCCAATAAAGAAGACTCTTACCTTCCTGAAAAAAAGATTAACATTTACATTACTACAAGAAACACATCAAACAGCCATTTAGGAGCAAAGATGCTGATATCGCAACTTGCAGATATAAAAACAACAGGAAGTCAAGTCACATGAAAGCCAAGCTGACTGCGTGTTTATTGTAAAACCAGGCTGCAGACTAAGCATTGAAACACGTTTGCTTCAGTGTTTCACCCACTGAACAGGAAAAACAAACATTCCCGTTTGGATAAAGTGGAACAGCAGTCATATAGTCTGTTGTAAACAAAGTCCTCAGCATGACACCCTGAATGAATCGACTTCGCAATGAATCGGTGCTAAAGTCCGTACATACCTTTGGGATCGAAACTGAGATCTTGATTCCCGCTCATGATCTTTGTTCTCTTTGATAACTCTCTACTCGATGCTGAACAAATGAATCATAAACTAGTTGTGAACTTTAGCATGGTCCCACACTGTCCACCACTATCCTTTTAGTCTATGGAGGAACAGAAACGGCGAAAAGGCGTTCCGTTCGGGACGGATCATTACCGTGAAACACCTTAGGGTTTCAGTAGAAAGAACTGTGAGACTAAAAGTACAGAACAGAACAAACAATGTAGAAAATATAACATGCAGTTGCTGAGTCCCTATTCTTAAAATAAAAACATTAATTTAAGACCTTTTTTAAGGTTTCGACTGTGTTCTGGCAACCTTGCAGCGGACCCGCCCACTATCTAGGGGTCGGTCGTAGTTGAGCCGAATCAATGTACCGACTCGTTTAAGTGAACGATTGGTCCGGTACAGACTGGATGTCTCTGTGTTAAACATCAATTATGATTGAAAATGTGAAAAATGTGTACCTAATAACTTAACTTTGACATAGTCATTTAGACATTATGACATTTACTATCAATCAAAGTTTAGCCAATATGGGGTTGATCAAGCCACGACAGTTTCTGCTTCCAAGCCCTACATGTGTCCCTGAATCCTCTTCATCTTTGACAACCCCTTCTATCATTACAGAATTATAACAGCAACCTTGAAAATTACAGCAAAAAATCAAGGTGTGTCTTCTTCAAGTGGTGGTCTGGAGGACATTCTAGTAAGCATGAGGTTAGATGAAATGCAGGGATTAAACCTATTTTAGATTAAACCTATGATCTGGATATTTCAACAATATGCAAGTGCAGGCCAATTTCTAACTCATTCAGTTCCTAACTCCTAACTGGTACTGTTCTAAATTGCCTTTAGAAAGATAAGATATTTTATCTTTTATAAGATAAAATAAAAAAGCCAAGATCCATATGATCACAATAAAAGGCAGTGGAAAGTCCATATGTATTGGAACAATGGTCTAACATTTCATAGATATAGCTTATGGATAAAGTTTCTCAAAATCAGAAGTCGTTCCAAGCAAGGAGCTGATCGAGAATTGAAAGATCTCAGCCAGATGAACCGAATCCTCGAGAGCAATCAGAAGTCCCATCATATTGCGCATGCGGCATAATAAGATTTGTGATTGGCCGACTCGCAATCTCTCGCGCTCACGTGATAAGGAAAAAGCAACCAGTTAGCAACCTGTCTGCACACATGTAGTCTAACCTGCTGCATTCTTTTCTCCTGTGAGTTTTGTTTGTCACCATGTCTTTTGCTAGAAGATTTTCTAAAGTGTTAGTGTTCTGTGCAGTCATTGTCGTGGTTGTGCTGCTACTGCGGTACTGGATGGCCTCAAAGAAGTACGTTTTTAGTAATGAAGAGGTCGCTATGTTAGTCAAACAGTATGCAGGTAAGTTGCGTTTTAAGTGTAAATGAAATGTTTTATTTCGGTGAGTAGAACCTGACGTCCAAAGGGTCTAAATTGCATCTATTTTTTGCTGGGACTCTCCAGGGCAGGACCATGAGCAAGCTTTCTCCAAAGTGGTGGTGGAACTTAGAAAGAGGTAACAATGCAATGTTTGAGAATACTTCCAGTCCACATGGCACTGTTATGTGAGAGAGTGAATCTAGATTATTAAATTGGGACATTTGCCTTCAAATATCCCTCCGCTTTAAGTCTAATATGAGGCAAAGTATGCTTTCAGATTGCACTAAATAAAGGTGTTTCAAATCCTTACTAGAAACAAATTTGTGTCAGTTTTAGTCTGCAAATTATATTACTCTTTCAGTATTGTGCAGATGAGACATTTATTTGTACTGTAAAGGTTAAACATGTTTTTATTGTCTATTTAAAACCAAAAAGAGTTTTTAAAAAGGCGCTCTTTTTTATCACCTATTTATTTTTTCCAACATCCCATAAAATAAATCACAAATTGTGCACATTATTTACTTGATTCTGCAAGCTTGACATTATTTCACTGCTGCAACTGTTTTCAGTAGGCTGATCACCATCCTGTCTATATTTTGAGGTTGGGTAAATGGGTTACATTCTGAAATCTTAAAGTCTAAAAAAGCTTTTACTCTGTGAGAGGAAGGAGCCAAGAAATGTGCAGGAAAATATTTTACTTGATTGCTTTCAAAACCTGAGCATGCAAACATAGTTTATTGCTGCAGGATCCAAGCTGAGGACTAACATAAATCAATAGAAAATAATAGGCAGTTAGAACTAAAAAAGACCAAAAAGTAAGAATTGGAGACTGCACAGTAAGGGCAAATACTGTGTTAGGAATACCTTATTCATATTCAAAGAGTTATGCAACTAAATAATTAAAAAATATTTACATGTATATTTGTGCATATAAAAACAGCAGTAGACTATTTACAGATAATGGATACTGTCCAAATAACAGCAGGGATGTAAACACTTGAGAAAAATACTTTTACAATAAAATTGATACATTTCTCCATCCACGTAGCATGATGCTGCTACCAGCATAATTCATTAAGATTGTGAGTTGAGGTGAATGTGGTCTTTGGCAAGACCTGGGGGCAAAACCAATATACACACCTCACTTACATTTATTAAACCAGATCTGAAAAAAATCAAGGAATATGAATAGTTTTGTGAGATTCCATAGTTTTATTTTACTATAGCATTTTTGTAAGGCCACATGTGTCTAAACCAGGTATCCGGGTCACATCCTACCAGATGAGGACTTGCAGTGGGTGTTTGTGAATGCTGGAGGCTGGATGGGCTCCATGTGTCTCCTCCATGCCTCCTTCACAGAGTACTTGTTGCTGTTTGGTACTGCAGTGGACACTGGAGGACACTCGGGTAAGAAACCATGAGGTTACATTAATCTCCCTATTTTTTTTTCTTTTTCTGAATTGTTGAGACTTTTCTAGTTTTCAAATGTTGCAGCTTCATTTTTTTTGATGTTTCCCATTTGGGTCAGGTCGATACTGGGCGGAGATCTCCGACACCATCATCTCAGGTACTTTCAGGCAGTGGAAGGAGGGGACCACCAAGAGTGAAGTGTACTATCCAGGTAACGAAGTAGGAGATTTAAATCCACATATCTGTTATGGATTTGTAGCTATGATAACTGTACAGTAGATCTCAAATGTGTACACACCCGTGATGAAATGTTTTTGCAATCTAATAAAATGATCACATTATAAATAGTTTTAAAGCTTTTTCCAAATGCAGTGACACATATCTTCTGAAATTTAAAATAGATTTTACAAAATCAGTGTAGAAGTGTGTAATGGACTGGCAAAGCAAATGCTTAAGCTTTGAGTCAGAATATTGTTGTGGGAAAAAAAATTGCCAAGTACTGTTTGGCAGAAATCACTGTCAGGTTTATTTTATACCATCTACATGATATGAGAGTCAAAAACTCATAAAAAGGTCAAATTAAAACTTTAATTTGGGGTTCTGTGTGGAGTCAAAGTTGGCAGTATCAACATACAGATGGCTGTGATGGGGTTCTGTTCTGACTTGGACAAACAAAAATGACTGGCCCAGGCCGGAGATCACTTTAGTGAAATTTATTGTGCTTATCTTCAGGTGATCAAAGAGGAGAAGTGCAAAATATATACAAAGAATATCCAAGGGAGATTAAAATCAGACAAACAGCAGTACCTTCAATGCAAGAGTCCATCACCTTCAGCGTGACTTGTCAGGAGTCTAACCACAGACTGACTCCCTGTAGAGCAGAGCCCTGCTTTTAAAGCCAAAGGCTCCGCCCACAGAAAGACCAAACAAGCAAAAACAACTAAACAATTACTCCTAACTCAAGTAAACTCTTTAAGTATACAAAGTAATAAATACCAAAGGGGAAAAAAATATAATATAAATAAATAAACTTGTGGTCAAAAATACAATACTCAATTTAATAGAAAACTCTCAGTACGTACTAATGACATGACTACGTCATCATGTGACGTAGTTTCTGGATTGCAGCGCGCCACAATCCAGAAACAGCCCTGCTTGAAAATAGAACCGGGAAAATGTTTGAAGATGAAAATAACAGGTTAGGTTGGATATGTTAACTGAAGCAGGAACACCGCGTGTGCATCCACGATGAACAGCGTCAGTTTAAGCTACAACAAAAAGTAAGTTAGCGATAGTTCTGAGTCCGTGTCAACATGTGGGAACACTCGCACACACACATACCCACAAACATATACACAAAGTCCCGGCTCGTGACGGCTCCTCCGTCACAATGGCATAAAAGTTTTATACCAAGTACAAGGAATCCAAAACAGTGGAGAGACGGTCTGTCTACTTAGCAACTGTATGCTTCAGCTAATTTAAAAACACTTTTTTGTTGGTACACACTCCTCTGATTCCCACTTTATGTGTCCAAAATATCAGTTATTGGATCTTTTTCTACATCCATGCTGTATCCCCTCAGGTGACACTATTGTTCATGAAGTGGGCGAAGCCACGTCGGTCCAGTGGAGCGCTGGGACGTGGATGGTGGAGTACGGCCGAGGCTTCATCCCCTCCACGCTTGGCTTTGCTCTGGCAGACACCCTTTTCAGCACCCAGGACTTTGTCACCATGTACTACACCCTCCGTGTCTACCTAAAGGCTCTGATGCTGGAGGCCGGCACGCTACTTACAGAGGCTGGAATCTTCTAAACAACGGAAGATGATCACAAACTTCCAGATTGACTTGGGACATCAAAACGCTGTCCGCAGTTTATATCTGTGATGAGGAGCGAGAGTTTTTATGCAGAAAGTTCTTGGGAGCAAAACTGTAACATGTAATTTATGACAATCCAGTTTACAGTTGTTCTCTTTAAAATCCTGTTGAATATATATAAATGAATTTCACAAACACAGTTACACTACATCAGATCTTGGAAACCTGCAAAACGGTTGACACCCCACGCTAAATAATTCTCTGTGACAGGTCAGACTGCTCAAGTGTAGCAGGTATCTGGATGTCTGGTTTATTGATTTTGAGACCTTACAGTTTCTGATGCCAAATTTTAGATTATTTATCATTCATTGTCCAAAAACAGCCTGAAATACAAAATATACTGATATTTAGATGTGGTAAGATAACCTTGAGAAACAGTATTGTGATTATTTTCGCAGAAACAAAGTTCATAACACAATTGACACAATAATAAAGGAAAACAACAAATAATCATATTGCTGCTAAGATAACAGTAGTAATCTTGTTATCTACAGTACAACATTTTCTCACATAGACTTGAACAAAAGCACACAATACTTTTATAATTCAAGAACCAGTTGGGCAAAATGTTGTCACGCTGATCTTCCTGGAATTGTCTTGCTTATCCAGCTGATATTTTTTAGGGTATCCAGCTTTAGTTTCTACACTATGACTGTCTGCTTTTCGTGATCATAAATATTTCCAAATTCTTCAACTTGTCTTTTTTTGAAAGTGCAGGGAAAAGCGGACATTCTTTCAGCCATCTGATCATCTGTGTGCAGTAACAGGTGGGGGGGGGATCCTGATCGCTCTGGAAGTTTTTTATTAAAGGACAATTAAACTGCAGGAATGCTAACATATCAATTTTAGCCGATTTCAAAACATCTATCCTTAGAAACCTCTATGTACCATGATACCAGTGACCAGCCCACATAAACATGTATAAATTTCTTGTTTCTATGCACATTGATGCTCTATAAGGAGGATCATAGCAACAATCACCCACAGAAACCAGCACCAGGGATGGAAAAAGCATGTTTTCTCTTACTGCAAGCAATTTTTATCAGACTTGATTCTTTCATTTGTATCTGGCCTTCTTGAAAATATTTAAAAGCTGGCAGGATATTGTAACTACTTTCGTTCAGACTTTTTGCAAAATAACAATGCAATTTCCTTTCACACTACTTTTTTTTTTATGTACAATGGTTAAAATGTTTATTTTTGTCTTCAACAGCAAAGTTCAGTTTTCTATGTCCCCTCATGTTCTTGAAGTCTGTCAAATAGTTCATCTGACAATTTTTAGTTATAGAAACTATTTGAAATATGTGCAGGTCATATCTGTCCCAGCAAACTTTGCACTGTAATCCTGTGCTATTACCGTTTCATTTTTGTACTGAATGTTTAAAAAAAAAAAAAAACATGTAAAACCTTTAGGACCGTAATATACTGAAGACATTAAGATGCAATTACAGGGCTCAAATGTTATTTTGACTAAAACTGATAAAAAAATAAACTTGTGTTGTCTTAATGTTGAACTATGACTGTATCTGCAGCTGGATTTGTCAACTCTAAGAAACCAGCCTGAATTTATAACCCATCCAGACACTTAATAAAGAACCATTGGCAGTACTGTGTTAACATATTGCTTTACCAATATATTATGTGCAGTTTACTGATTAAATATCAACAATCATGGTTGAGGAATGAATGTATAATTTCTGAGGAAAATTAGTGCTGTATTTTTATGTAAGACTTTAATTAGAAAGAGCTGACCTTTATATGAAATGTAATCATAGCAACAGTACATAGTGTATTACTGTTGCATACATCATTTCTTCTTTCATTTCCAGTTAAACTGAGTTCAACTTAGACCTCTCATTGGTTTGAAGAAATTTCTTTGAAATTAGAAAATAATTACAGTAAGACCATATTTAGATGGAGGCTAATGTATAAAAGCACCTCATTCCAAATCACCTTTCTGCTTAGTCATTTTTTTATTAAAAAAAATTATATATATATATATATATATATATATATCTATATATATATATATATAGATA
>CAEFZX010021361.1:0-23368 GCA_903066825.1 Alfaro cultratus
TTAAAAACGCTGAGATATTTATATATATATATATATATATATATATATATATATATATATATATATATATATATATATATAGTTTTCTCAGGGAAAATCAATTAGATTTTTTTGTTGTTTTTATTATCATTTGGAAAATTAAGGGTTCAGTTAGTTAAGTTCAGGAGAATAAAGATTTACAACATTATGGAAACCCATCTTTCATATAAGGAGGATTGACACTAGTAGATTCTTCCTTAAAAAATACTGTCATACCATCTGTCATGAAATAGAATTGCGGTCCATGCTCAATATTTGTTGTCTTGCAACAACTTGTGTTTTGACTTTAAGGGAAGACAGGTAATAGAATCCAGGACATTTATTAGAGGAATCCGGGACACTCTGGGATTTTCTTGCTGCCATTCATTACTTATGCTATACTTTCCACTGCCTAACTGCTACTTGCCTTAGTCTAAAGTACATCTATTTCTCTGTGCTGTAAATTGAGTCATTGACATGCATGAAATAAAGCCGTTTGCCCAAAGGGCTAGAAAATCTGCACATAGAAAGATACAAAGTCAGAAGCTTTTCTGACTGGTATGTTTGATGTTGAGTATGTTTAGTTTCTTTTTTTTTAAGCCGATTGTTGGAATCTTTCTGTCATATCGACTTAAAAAAATACTGTGACACTTGAGAGGTTATGTGGTTTGTCTTCAGCCACTAACCTCTGCAATGAGTAATATGCTCACTCTTGCCTCTGTTTAAATAAGTCTAAGAGACTCAGAACCTCCTTCCTTGATTCTGACATCTGAAGAGGGAGCCTCTCTACTGCCTGAAGGGAAAAAAATGTTCCAGTTTATTAAAAAAAAAAAAGAGGTAGTTGAAAGTATAAAACCCAGAAAAACTAATTTCTTCTGCTACAAGTGATAGGAACGCAATGGTTATTATTTCTGGCAGGATATACTAGGATGTGAACAGGAAACAAGAGCTTTGCATCTTAGAAGTAAACCCATTGCAATTTCATAAATTCAAATAATTACAGTTCTTGCTGCCCTCAACAGAATGAAGTGCTGCTTCAGCTTGTTTTTAATTTTGATTTTGATTTTAAGGTGTTGGAATTCAGTTTTTCTATTACTAAAAATTAACTGCAACAACTTCTAAAATTACTGATACTTTTCACAGGTCATGCAACAACCACAAAATACGTTTTGTATTTTATTAGCATGTTAATTGATACACCAACACAAAGTGGGACACGACTGTCAGGTGGAAGGAAAATGATGCGTTGTCTAAGAAACAAAATACAAAAAGAAATCTCAGACTGTGATTTGCATCTGTTTTCAGCAATCTTTACTTGGAGTCCTTTAAATAAAATCCAGTACAATCAATTGTCTGAAGAAGCCATTTAATTTGCAAGAGAAGTCCACCTCTATGACATTTAACTTCAGTAGAAATGGACCAAAAGTTTGTTAGATAACATTAGAGAACAAGCAGCATCACAAACAGCATGAAACAAAGCAGACAAGTCATGTAGTAGGTTGCGGAGAGGTTTGAAAAAGTAGGTTAAAAAAACACAAAAAAAAACTATATCCACAACTTCAACATTTTCACTCTTTAATACAGTATTTGAAAAAGAAACTGTGGAATTACCAGGGCATGGCTGTCTGCCCTGACTGAGAAGCTGGGTAAGGAGAGCAATAATCAAAAATGCAAAGAAGAAGCCCATGGTTATTCTGGAGGAACTTTAAAGAGCCACAGCTCCAGATAACAGATCCAGTAGGCAAACCCAAACATCCCTGTAACAGGTGTCGCTTGCAAATGAGACAATGAGTCTCAAGAGATTTTTCCTGTATAAATAAAAGATTGTATGTCCATCTTACGGGCAATGCCCGCTAACTAGTCCAAGGCATACTTGGAAGAAAACATTGTTTTAGAGGCTGCAAATGACTGAGAAGTTGGGTAAATAAATGTCACTAAACATACAAACAGAACTTCAATGTCCAGACTTAAATTAAACAGAAAATCTGTAACAAAACAAAAATGTGTTCTTCGATGCCCTCCATCCGAGCTGACTAAAGTTGGTATACTCAACAAAGAATTTCATGGGGAACGAATAATTTTCAAAGACTCCAAGTCCTGTAGGGCGAAGAATATCAAACAAAAATGTAAGTGAAACATGGACAAGTAAATCTAGAGCAATATAGCGTTTTGTTTAAAAAAATACTTGAGTTGTGTTACTCTTTTATACATATATATATATCACAAAAGCACTCACATAATATTTTGTTGTGTTCTGCAATGTGCCTTTCATCGAGGGCTTTCTTTGATGTCAGCGGTGTTGCAAGAGCAACGGGAGCCAAAGAGAGCGTGTTTCCCCACAGCATGGATCCATGCAGTATTAGAGGCTTATGAGGATCTCATCACTCTCCATCCTGGTAATGTTTCTGTCAGTGTGCCGGATGGGAACCATTTCATCCCACTGATCATCATTCACAAGATGCAGTCTTACGTAGATATTGTTGGTTTTATTGCACACCATATTAGTCTGTTTGTGTGATGTAGCACAGGAGGTTGCCTCGTTAGCCTAATTTCAGAGTTTTTTGTTTATGTTTTTTTTTTCAGGTAAGGATGGCAAAAAAAAAAAATAGAGTTAAATGTTAATAGCCGTTGATTTTGTATCATTGTCTTCTTTTCAGAACAGCTTCCCCATCTATGATATTCTTCATGTTTTGCTCAGTCAATCTCTGTGGCAAAAGGCCAGTGTGTCTTATCCATCACTAATCTGTGGCAATTAGCATTCATGGTCCATTAGCCATGAAGTAGCTGATATAAAATTTTAATTGTAGGCCATAAAGTTTGTTGTAACACTCTAACACAAGCTCCCATGGAGAATGTTTTATTGCTTCGGCTTTCAGTGTAACTGTTCACATTATGTGGGTTGATGAGTTTTCATATTATATTTCTGAAGTGGGTAAGTCGCATTTAGTGTTATATTTGTGCACATAAAACATATGTTGCTTAAGATTGACTACTAACTTTGCATTTGCATGAACATTAGTAATTAATGTCCATTTCAGATGAGTTTACAGTACGTTTGAAAATTGATCTTTACAATTTTGGTCAGTGTATTTTCTGCACACATGGATATTTAAAAATCCAGGTTCCTGGTACATTGATTGGCATCATTTGATGTTAAATTCTCAATTTTTGTTACATTGAGTAAAGATATCACCCATTGCTTCATAGCATCACTGTAGTTGCATACAAGTTTAACACAACTGTATCCCCTGAGCTAACTGCTTTTATTTAAACCAGAAAAGCCACTTTTTGTCAAATGCTATATAGATTTTAACAGTTTGATGCTATCATCCATAAGATTTACTTATTGAAATTCATTATCTAAAAAGAAGCAAATATACATAATCAACACCCATAAAATCGAGAAGTGGTTCTTGCAGAGAATACTACATAGTTTTGATATTTGTACCTTTATAGACGAACACAAGTGTAGAAAAAGGCTGATAATGGCAGGGTAATTAGTCAGGGTATTTGCAGCCAAATTTGTTTTGGTTGAATAACCAAAAGTAAATCAGTCTTTTTCCCTGTAGTGCCCCACAGCAGGTGGGGAAGTGGGTTTGCTCCCAGAGAAAATCCCGACCACTTACCACTTTTTCTGGCAGTAAAATTAATTTAAACCTTAGTTTACATTTCTGAAGCTTAAATAAAAACATAATTCAAACCTTGATCTATGTTTAACTGGCTCATTCCTACTCCTATAGCGTAGAGATGTCTACTGTTTAAACCATCTTATCCAAAACAATCTTTGCTCACAGAGAACATTAGAAATCATGCTTACATGCCGCAGAGTCCTGGTCTCTTTCAGAGCTCTCCTGGTAGCGTATCTGTGTGTTTCCAAACATGATAAGATCTTGAGAAAAGGATGTTTACATCCATACACACGGAGATACCTAAACAATTTAAGATATTCAAGGGCACGTAAAATCAGACATTAGCGTTTTTTGAATACTTTATCCAATATAAGATGTTTTCCTTCAAAGTGCATTTGCACTGATAAATTTTTGTTCTATTTATTATTTTAGACTTTTACAACTTAAGTGCAACTTCTTTTTTAGGTCACTCCTTTTGTGTTATTTTCCATACTGGTAAACCAATGCCTTCAGGCATCTGGACCAGTATAAACATCCCACTCTAATTAAAACAGACTGATCTACTCCAATTGTCTAAAGACAATTATTATTTGAGCCACGTTTTGGAGTTAAACTTCCAAGGAATTTCATAATGTACAAATCTTGTATTTATTTGAAAAAACTTTCCATGTCTTAACCGTGTCTTGCAGCTTGTACCAGTTTTGAATGAATGTTTAAAAAAGCCTTACCCCTAGAGAAGAAATGTTATTCTTCCATGTGATCAAAAAACACAATTTCATTTGGGATCTCAGTGAATATGATTTTGCTTAAAGATCCACGGTCTAAATAGTTTAAGATTCAGAGCAGAGGGCTAGAGAAAACCAAACTTTTTACCAGATCAAATCCATAATTTTTGTATTTTTATACAAATGCAAGAGCTAAGACTCTGGAAGTTTAAATATTTACTTCATATTTTCGCAACCATGCCTTGCAGAAATATTCATACTCTTTGCACTTCTCCAGATTTTGTCACATTACAATGAACCCAAGGTAATAGGTCATTTTGTGTGTGAAATAAAATCAAAATAATACATAGCTGTCAATAGTTTTTAAAAATGTGGTGCATTTTTGTAGAACCACTTCTTGCAACAGTAATCCTACATTTTGCATCCTGCAAACCAACTCAAGCTCATTTGGATTGGAGAGAAATTCCCTCCAATCCAAAGTTTGCTAGGTCTTGTTATATTGAGGTCACTGAATATGCTAGCTGTATCTTTAGGTTTGTTGTCCTTAAAACCTCTAGCAGATCTCCTTGCAGGATTTCCTTCTATTCAGCTTCTTCAATCTTCCAATGAACTTCAATGAGCTTCCCTGTTCCTGCCAAAAAAAAAAAAAAAAGCATTCCCACAACATGATGCTGCCACCACCATATTTCATAGCATTGAAGATTTGTTTACCATGACATGAAGAGTATTCTGCTACATTTTTTTTTTACTCTTGGACATGTTCAAATCTTGGGGTTTAGTTTTATTCAATTGTCTTCATTTTACTTTTGTAGTAAAAGGAGTGAAGGAGGCTTATTGTAAAATCACACTACACTTTTTCGATTTGCAATATCTTTTGGAAACTGATTTACTTTTCTTTTCACCTTACTCTTATCCTTTGCATTATGTTGATCTATTACACAACCACAATAAAAATACATTAAAGATTGTGGTTGTAGTGTGACAAGATGTTCAAGTGTTGAAGAGATATTGATGTGAGAACATGAACAGTTTGCCTAAAGTGGCAGGTTTTTCCTTCATGTGCATTACATAATTTATCCCAACATTATTCATACAGCTGGCAAAATAGGTGTAAAATAAACTCCAAATTTAACAAACATATTTTTTCTTTCTATATGTCAGAGGAGTTTATAATCACTCCAGTATTTGGCATGTTTTAGTTTCCTGGTTCAGGAAACTAAAACTGGTTCATCACACCTGGTTCATCACACCTGAATTAAATATTAGCTCATCAGCAGGTCTTTCCAGTAGTTTCACATGCTGATGACATAGTTGGACAATTTGAATCTGCTGTGTTGGAACAAAAATTCATCTAAAACCAACAGGGCACCGGCCCTGGAGGACCGGAGCTGCAATAAGTACTGTAAAATGGTAAATAATTCTAACTATTTTATTGTATTCAAAATTTAAATATGGCAGGCACTGTTATCTTTATTCCAACTTGCTTGTTAGGATCTTGTCACTGTGTTTGGGTTATTATGCGGCTGCTAAATAGAGAACAGGCTTGTGGCAATGAGACAGACAGATGAGACCACCATGACTTCCCCAGAGAATTTAAGGAATCAAATTTAAAAGCTATTTTCAGCTCCAATGCGAGGTAGAGTCACGTCACCTGGTTTGATATTATTGGATGAAGTAGGATACTCTCATTGGCAAGTTTGTTTTAGGCTGTGTGTGTATGTGCGTGTGTGTGTATGTGTACAGGCATCGAAAGAGATGAGGAGGCTGGGTCAGCATTGTTTGAGTGAATGAGGCAGAAGGGCAGACACATACGTAAGACTGTGTGTGTGTTTCCACATCCCTGCCGAGCGTCCATGTTTGTAATACGTTTAGTGCTTTGTTAGCCGTCTGCGCAGGCCTGTCTATATCCGCCAGAACAAGTGTTTGGACTGCATTATTGCCGGTCCTGTCGGCGGCACCTTTCTTTGCGGCAACGCAGAACTTGGACCGTTTTCAAGACTCCGTTGTTATCACCTTGTTGACTCACGGCTCCTTCAAGTGTTTGAGCTTTGGCAGTGGACGATGTGTGTTAAAGAGAGACGGTATTTGAGTCAACATTACTGAGGGTTTTTTTTTTTTTTTGTTCACGTCAGCCTTATGTAAGCATGCGTGTGAGATGTGTACTGTTGGAAGACATGGGCTCCATCACCTGACAGCCTTTTGTCCTAAAATCAGACATCTGTTTTATTCCACCTTTTTTTGCATTTAAACAGATAATAACCCAGCAAGTTAAACTCACCAAGCAGGAGGTGTGACCACTTCCGTCTCCTTGCACATTCCAAGCCCTGAATCCTTTACCCTCCCCTCTTCACTTTTTCTTTTCATTTCGAGACCCCTTTTCTCCTGCTCAAGCATGTTTACATAGAGGAGAGTGTGTGCTTTTTCTCTTTCTGCTTCTCTTTTGAGCGGCTGTTCAATAGGCAGATGGCTGCGCTTCCTTTTAAGGAATGATCGCAATAACCTATCGCGCCAGTTACATGTGTATAGCATCTGTGCAGGACTCTATTTAAGCTCTGGCATGGAGACGAACACAGAGGGTCAGGGCTGGAATTAGATTTGCACAAAACAACAATGTTTTTCAGAGTGTGGTATTTCATAGTTTGGATTGTGGGAATTGTTAGGAACTAGCTGTCACTGTGGTTAATTTACTGCTCAAAGTACTTCTCTGCTGCTCTGTGCTACTAGGCAACACTCACCATAAAACCCGGGATAATTTCAATGACGGCACCTTTTGCTTTTGTTTTAAAACCACACAGAAAGGTATGTACTGGACCTTATCCAGATTCAGATTTACTGCAGGAGTGAAGGAAACGTTAACGTTCAGTGTTTCTCTCTGGAGTCACCTCGAAGTGGCCGCAGCCTTTTTCCTTGACATATTCCTGAGCCTCCTCTCACCGTCTCTATTTTCCCTCTCTGTTTTTCCTCCTGTCTCACGCTTTCATGTACACATATACAACACAGGCATGTCTAAGTGTCTTAGAGTGCCATGTCTAAAGAGTTCCAGCAGCTTGTTACTGAGGCTGTCAGAAAGTGCGGAGACCCACCGCAGAACTGAGGATGTGTGTGAAATCCCATGAGCCTGTAGCACAGAAGCCTATTGCTGTTTTCACATGGACAGTCTATTTTTCTTCACCTTACAGATTTAACACAACTATTGATTTCTGTACGTCGTCTAAAATTACTTTCAGTGCAGAAACAACCCTAATAATTTTTCTTAAAGTATGTGTAAAACTATGCAATTATATTTTAAGAAATTTCAAAGGAATCCACACAATGTCAACATTTTCTAGGGGTTCAGTCAAACAGTTAAAGGCTAAATAAGATATTTTAGAGCTAAAAACCTAAAATCTTTAAAGTATGAAGCTGATAAATTAGAATCTGCCTTTCAAGTGAATATTAAAGTTGCAAATTAAATTCTAAGCATTTTTTTGACACAAAATGCCTTTCGAGTCATGTCCTTGTGTATTATTGATGATGCGCTACTTATTGGCAACAAACAAAACGTATGAAGTGCATCTTTTTTGCTGCAGAACATGTGGGAAACAAGAGAAGTTTAGAAATGACTTCCAAACTGTGGAAGTAGTTTCCATTTGGAAACAAGGAAAGTTCCCATTGTGTGGGATAGACATAGACATAGTCGCTTGCTAGACGTTGTCCTCAGAATAATGCATTTGCAGCTACATCTCTGTGTCTCTTTTTCTTTCATGCCTAAAATACAAATTGATTGTGTGATTATGTCTGTTTTACACATTCAGGGCTCACATACTAAAATTGAACATCTATCGACCCATCCTGCGACTCCAAACTCCTCTCCATAAGAATTTTTGGTTAGATGTGATCATTGGCTGTCACCATAGCAACAGCGACAGCCTATCAGGTTCTCATGATAACCTTGAGTTTGAAGTCCATGAAATCTTATCAACAAACCAACAATATGACATGGTTGCTTTTCTTTAAAAGCCTAGAATTAATTCTGTTGCTGCTAAAATGATACTTGTTGAAGTCATGTTTTTTTAACATGTATTTTATGTTATTTTGATACATTAACTTATACCAATATATATAATAACAAACTGGTGCTTTTTGTGTAATACTTTAGAAGCAATCAGTTGGAATGCCAGCTCTGTCCTTTGATTGATCCATTGATTTCCAATCCACAGGTGGGAGTCAGAAGACATTTTCATAAAAGTAACCGTGTCTCCCACCCTATTCATGACATTGTTGCAGATTTAGTCTTTTAGTGACCAGCTGCTGCAAGTAGCATTATCATAGGTCCTTCCTAACAGCTGCTTTAGGACTATAACACCAAATAACCCAAGTTGTTTATGTCCCTTTTTTGCGAGACTCTACACAGTCTCACAAAATTCGACATACTTTTTTCTTTTGCATCAACATGTAAAGCTATATTTATAGATGGACAGCGGTAATTAGAAGATTGTGAAGCAAAGTTGGATGGCTTCATGTTTCAGTATGCTGAATTTTCTACATTAATTTGCCTTTTGTTATTCTATCAAAATTAACAGAAAAAAATAATAAACATTTCACTTTTTGCATCAGGTTTATATTATAAATTTGTTCCAGTATTTGAATTGCCAAAATAAATGAACATTTTAAAGGCATAGTGTACTGACATGCACCTGTATCGTGGAAAAGCTCAGATAAGACAATACAATATAATATCTTACTGCAATGTTGGAATATCTTTATAAAATTAAGACCTAAGTCAAACATAAGACCCTGTTCTATTTTTTTATTTGCTCCACTTTCCTTCTTCAAAATATTTGAAAACTTTCTCGTCTCTTTAACTTGTCAAAATCACAAATACACAAACATATTATATCAACAATTTTAACATAAGTGATTATGTTGTTGTGGTTTTTTTCTTTCAAGACAACTTAAAACTCTATTTTCTGTGAAAATTCAAAACAGTCGTAAAACACAGCCCCAGTCTCAAATTGATAAATCAAAATTGGCTGTTTCTAAAAAGTAAATAATGGGACACTGAACAGAAGCATACCACTAAATCTAATACTGCAGTTTGTAGCTCATGTTCTCTGCCACTGTGGTCTTAATTCAACAAAGATCTATCTGACTGTCAGGTTTTGGCTGGAGTTCAAGTACTGCCTCCTTGGCACTGTGCATAACCTCTCACTCTGATTATTATTTTACTTCCTCACATTGTTATGTTATCAGACTAAGCTCCTGTCAGGCTGCAGTCTGTTTATGGCTTGTGGTGTCAGTGTAAGCAGGAATGAAGACTCTGTGGCGCAATACTCTGGATCGCCACAAACAAAAAGGAAAAAAAAGAAAGGACACCTCAATAAAAGCAGATCTCCTGCCTGCCCACAGTCATAAAGAAAAATAAACAAGGTTAGGGCAGAATAATTATGCTGAGCTGCTTCCTGGTATTAAGCGAATGGCGGAACGTCTTCTATTGTGCAGACACTTCTGTTTTTCTGAATCACCAGGAGGAAGAGTTTACAGTGATCACATTTAGAGTTTAGGACACTTATTACATAGAACAATGCTATTTTTGCTTCACTACACACATGCCTTAAATGAACTGTAGAATCTGTAATCCAATTTATAAAAACTAGATATGAGTTGATTCTGGCGCCTTACTCTTATTCTGCTACAGCAACAATGTGTGGAAGAGGATATTTGATTTACTTCTGCTGTCTACACACACATTTCACTCATCAGTTAATAACCTCTAAGAGTTTTGTGGCATTAGTGATCTTTATTTGTAATAATCAGATAGGAAATGAGAAAAGATAAGGGGGCCTCGAGGTCTTGAATCAAACTTTGCGTTGAGAACTAGTACACACTCTCCGAAATCCACTGTTCTGCTGTTCCTAAAGAAGTGGTAGTATGTATTTTCCAGGTACAATTAAGTAACTATGTTACCATCAGTTATGTCAACCAAAAATTTGACTTGGCGTCATCACCATATCTGAGGCTTTCAAAGTGGGCCCTGTCCTTTCTATCCTTTCCAGCTCGCCCGTTCAGCATGTCATCACAACAAGGCTTCTCCATGCCAGCCATTGATCCCACTGCATAACCCGTTCACAATTCCATAATGGACTATTATTTGTAGTTTTTATAACCAAAACTAGACTCTTACTATGGCACAATATGGTTTTATTTAGATTAGGAGCTCCAGAGGCTTTACATCAAAATTCCTCACATAAAAGTGGCTAAGCTGAGAAGCTGTGAACTTTAAAAGTTGATTTGACACATCCCTCATGCACTCAGGCAATTCTGTTGCCAAGAAAAGCACTAAATGGTTGTTCTTGTCAGCACGAGCACCTGACAGATGGCCTTGGGCTGTTCCACAAGCCTTTCTACCATCCTCTGGCAGCAACACCATCCTCAACAGCTTGTGATAGATTAAACTCCTCCTGATCAAGTATAAAGAAAGACTTTCCCCTGTTCTTCTTCAGCACAATTAGATATTATAAAAAACAGCAAAATGAATCATTTATGTACAAGAGGATGGATGCAACCGATCTTAAGTTTATCTGCATTTATATTCTTTCTCTGTATCAAAAGAAGATTGTAAGATCAACACGTTTTGACGATGATGGCGTTTAGTGAGAGGTTTGGAGGTCTAACTTCTCTAAAAGCCAAAGTTTAAAGATGGGTTTAGTTGATGACATTCATCAGACTTTTGAATGTGAACGTTCACTCAGCGATCTACCACCGTACTCATAAGGTGCGTTAAGGTTCGGTGTGTTCTTTTTTTTTTTTTTTTTTTAAATAACCAAAAAAAGTCTTTAGAAAATCAATAGTATGTCTTATTAACAACAGTGAAGGATCTCTAGTATTCCTCTTTCAATTTAGTTTTTTTTTTTAAATCATCTTTTACTGTTTTGTTCTAGCTGAGGAAATATCTGTGCATCTCTGTTTTGCTTTTTGCAAATTGTCTGTGTATGTGCATGTGGTTCATACTTGTATATCTATGGTAAACACATTTAATGTAATTATGAATCTTTTGTAGCTCTTAATAGCCTTTATATGCTTTGGCAGTGTTTCTGCTAATAATCAAAACATCAGCTCACTTTTAATGGCTTCATGTACAATGTTTATAGAGACTCTCATAATGTGTTTATGTGACTGAGGTAATACTAGCCTGAATCATTTGGAGAGTGCTGTTTTCTTAGTCTATGGACTTTTCACAAACTGCTTTTGTGGTGGTAAGATTTACTCTATTTACATAATAAATGGGTGAATATACTCACCTTTCTGAGGAAAATTGTAGCATCAGACAGTGTGTGTATGTATATATATATATAAATATTTATTTATTTATTTTTAGAATTGTTTTTTTTTTCATTTGTGTAGATGAAAAATTCTCTTTTTCATCTACACAAATGAAAAAGAGGATTTTCTGTAAGGCTCATTTTGTCCATTGCAATCTTCTGCTCTTTTTCAGACACACCAGTTTTGATTGTCACGTTGGCCTTTAGCTGAGCTTCATCAGCTCCTTTTATGTTGTAAGAATTAAACTGTTACTTATGGTGACCCTGCAGTGCAAATCACACTAAACACAACTACAAATTAGAAAACATAACAAGATAAACTAAGCACAAGTAATCTTATTTAGTAGTTGTGTATAGTTAATGTGGTTCTTTTAGATGTTGTGTTTTTTGAATATGTTTCATCCAGAAATCCAGCGATTTAACCTTAGTTACCAGTTATAATGACTACCAAATTAATATTTAGTATTAAGATTTAGTTTACATATTTGACATTAATATTTAACTAGTGCTGCATGTCAAAAACTCAGTTTTATTGTTCATAAAACACAGATCTACAGAAGCAGGGAGGTCAAAAGAAGGGGGTTTTAACTTAACGGGTTATTCAAACTTAATGATTTGTAGTATACGCACAGCAAGAAAGAGCTTTTCTATGTCAATTCATGGTGTAAAATTATGGAACAAGTTAAATGAGGAGTTTAAACAAAGTCAAAATTTAATACAATTTAAAAGGAAATATAATGAGGTAATTTTCACAAGATATAGAAATATGGGTGAGAAATGGCAGTAATATTGAGGCTAATGCATATGAGTGAGTAAGGCTGCATGGATATTTAGACGTATGTAAACCCAGATGGAAAATTAATTAACCTATGTTCACTTTTATTTTTATTTGATTTAATAATAAGGGTTCGTCTGAAAACATGCTATGAGTTTATGGAGTAGGAGTTCATAAGTTTCTTACTTCTTTCTTCCCCTTTTTGAGCATATTAAGATTATTGTATGTCTTTTGCCTTCATTGTTCGTGTATGTTTTTATATATATATATATATATATATATACTGCTGTCATGTTCAAAATAAAACAAATAGAAATAAAAAAGCAGAAGGACAGCACCAGGTTTCGTCTACCAAAAAGCACAGTCTGCAATGTTAAAAATGTTAAACCGTGTAACTGGACAGGGAAAAGTCTTCTAGGTGTTTTTGTTGTCACTCAGTGAAAAAGGAAACAACGCAAGCAGTCTTGTCTCTCCAGCAGCCACTTCATACTGTGGTCTTCAGAGAGATGCTGAAGCTATAATTGTAATAAATTTGCACTCATTAATCACAGTACAAATATTCTCATACCTTTGGCATCTCTGTATCTCTCATTATATGTACCAAGGTGTAATTTACCACAGTGATTTTGTCACAAATGGCCTTTTAAATCAAAAGTTATTTTTAATAAGGCAATAATGTTAGGGGAAAAGCATGCAATTTCAAGGCATGTGCGTATTTAATGGTAACTACATTTGGAAAACGTCGTCAAAATTGAGGAAGCTAATTAAAATGTGCTCAGATTTTCTTTAAGAGCTTTGTAATAATAAATATATACTAAAAGAGCAGGGCATAGCCCGATGTTTGCATAATTACCTTACATAATTACATTTTCTTTAATGTGTTCAACTGTTCATCAGAAAAGTGGGGACATTGTTGGAGCACTTGACAGAAAACTATACAGTGCAAAGGAATACAGTGTCTTGCTGTGCAAATGGAATAGTAATTAAAATTCAAGTACTGAATTACTGACTAGTAACATAACAGTACCCATCTAAACTTTGATTTAATTTATTGGAGTTATTACACATTTCCTTCTTACTCTAAAAAGTACCACTAAGCTGTTGAAGTGTGCGATCTTACATCAGCGGGGGGAAAAACTGCAGTGAAGTAAAGCATCAGTTGATCTATGAGTCTACTGCTGCAGTACAAGTTGCTGCTGTATCCGTGTTTATTTTTTTTAACAAAATGGATCTATTCTACATATTACATTGTCCTGATTTGTTCACTAACTGTGTTATGGAAGAGAATACAAGTCAGAATTTAGTATACACCCAGCAGCTGCTTCATTCCTATGGGTATAATTTGTGGGCAATCTAAATCCTAATGTACGATTTAGCAACTGCAGTTGTACATCATGTCATTAATTGATCTACTGTGAGATAACATGGCAGACTCGGAGTACTATGGTTTGTGTTTTCCAGCAAGCCTTTATCTTCATACAGTGTAGACAAAATCAATATCTCTGCAGCTATGTGGCACTTGTTGCCTGATCATGTTTCATTCGCCATTTGCCCAGTGTGAACTGTAGTAGTGAAGGGCCTGTCTGTTAATGAGCAACACCACAGTATCGTATTCTGAAAGACAACCGGAGGCTTTGCTTAAAAAACATTAATTAATAAGCAATCAAGGACTTAATCAGTACTGGCATCAATACAATGTCACTGCTTTTACTCTCCCCAAATCACTGGGCCTCATGTATTAAAGGCTATCATAGACTTTGTAGCATAAATCACAAGTTCAACTTGTGATTTATGCAATTGTGCAATTTTGTGCTGTTAGATCTGGCAACAGAAAATAGTTATTTACAAACCAGTCCTCCTTGTTTTCTTTTAATGGTCTTGCTTCTAGGATTTCCAAAATTTGTACAGCGCACAAAATTAAAACTGACTGTCTAGTCTAATACTGTTCTGATATGCAATGTACAAAATGATGTTGCACATTTTCTCAGTCATGTACAGTAAACTCAAAAAGTTATGCAGCTATTCCAAAGAGAACACCTGTACTCTTAAAGGTTTACAGTCATGTTTCCTTCATGGTCTTAAATTTTGGCAAAACTTCATCATTATTTGCTTTTGAAGATGAAATTAACAGCCTTAGCAGCTCGTCCCTTTCCATATAAATATTGCTTTGATCCAGAGAAATCTAGCTGATCATGATATTCTAATACTTAATTTTTCAATAAACCAGTGGGTATTATAAGCCATATTGAGTTATAATTATGTTCAAACTGAGTTGTATGCAAGTGAATTTGAATCTGTCTTTATAAATCAAGACCAAATCAAGCTTTTTCTTTTCATTCTTAAGTCATTGTTCATAATAATAATAATAATAAAAACAAAAAATCCACATAAGACTTTCTTGGGTGACTAATCTGAGTTGGTTTGGTATATTTTTCTCAGCAGAGTGACTGTCCAAACCTCATGGTAGAAAATGCCTGGAATTTTGCAAAAAATCATGTTGATTCTTATTTCAAATTATTAACCAGATCAATGTGCCACTTTTAGTAGCAACGAATATTTATATCAAATCTGTCTGCAATTTGATGTAAATTGCAATCAGATCTGTATGATTTTTAGTCAAGAGACTAAAACCTTAAATTTAGTCTCATACAGACTTTAGCTGTAGTAAATTGGGGTTGCAGTAGACCTCCAATTTACTACACCTGGTTTCAATGTCCTTTTCTTCAATGCTCTCACAATCATCAGCAGAATCAGATGTGTTGTTTAGCAAATCTGATAAACAACAGTTTATCACATCACCTTGCAGACCACCTTGCACCTTGAGTGGTCTGCAACATGGTCAGCCATGCAGACCACTCAGGTCTTTTGTTTCAAGTCTACTGTGCATCCACAGAATCAGAACCAAATGTGAAGAAGCAGCATTCAAATTTTATGCACCACAAATCTGGAACAAACTTCCAAAACACTTCAGAAACACCGAGTTCATTTAAATCACGGCTAAGCACTCATTTGCTTGGAGTTGCCTTTGATTAAAAATAGCCAGAAAACAGATTAGTTATTTTTCTTTAGCCAATATCTGATAACTCAATAATTTTGCTGATGGTATTTGACAAAATGAATTATTTCCTGTTCCCATTGTGGTTTGTTATTGTTATGTTTATGTACAGTATATGCTGTACAAATAAACTGAACTTGATTCAACTTTTGAGAGTTAAACTTTCTGTACAATGCTTGGCTTAAGGCACAGGAGTAGAAGGCCTCACAATGATGTTACAGCAGCTGCAGCTGGTTGCCCATGTGATGGGAATGTTGATATCAGCTGGCACTTTTTATTCATTTTTTTTCTGAAAATGCATCCCTATTTTTCATTTCTTTAGAGCAGTCAGCTTTATTTTGTTTCCTGAGCTGTGGAGGTGTGAAATTTTGTTGTTCAATATTTTACCAATTTTATTTCATTTTGTGCTACAACATAAAAAGTAATACAAAGAAACTAAAAATGAGCAAAAGCAATATTTCCTTCTTTCTGTGTAAGTATGACTAAGTTATTTGAGCTTTGTTGTATCTGTATATTTCTGGATTCAACAGACACTTTTACAGTTGTTTAAATGACAAAATAAAGAACTCGCCACCTGCTATTAAATGGATATTTTTACATCAAGTCAGCAGATGAAAATAATAAATATGTCACGGACAATGTTTAATTTAAAATTTCGTATCCTGTTAATGTATTTTTTTTTTTTTCTATTTGTAATTTCTCTACTCTCTTTTTAACATGCCAAGTTGAAAACAGAAAATGTGTTCCAGTACCTTCTAAGCTCTTATCTTCACCCAAACACATTTTACCCCACTAAACCAATTAGGAGATGTTCAGAATTCATTAAAAGCATGTTGCTTTATCGTATCCTCCATAAAATTTACTTTGTAAAAGTTTAACGTAGGCTTTGTTCTCTTGAGAGGCTTATAAGCCCATCTATCATAAATGTTCCACTCTTTAATCTACATTGTTGTCTTTTTTGTGGCTCTTTATTTTCTTTTTCTTTTGGCTACAACACTTCCATTTAGTCTTGCGCTTCAGTGCATGCATGCAGTGTGTTTCTGTGTAGATATTATGCACACAGTGTACAGTATGCCTCTGAGTATGCTTGTGCACAGCACAGCGAATAGTACATATGTGAAATGATAGAGCATTCAGTCTGTATTTGAGCATGAATCATGAGTTGGTATGTGTTTCCAACATGGACAGCAGGGGTTTCCCTTGATAATTGTAGCAGTTTGTGTTCAGTGTCCCAAACGACTCTAAGATGCTGCTGGGGTTATTTAACAACTCTGTGGGAGGTTTGAGGGTCTAGGCGCAGGTGTTGCTCTTACCTTCAAATCCTTGTCTGTGAGATGCTATACTCTACGAGAGCCATTTTCATTTTAATCAGCATGGGGCTGCTGGAGTCGGAAATCAATGGATGATGGTGTTGATAGCACTGTGGATGGGCTGTAGGAAGATTTAGGAGGTTTTGCTTCTTCTCAGTTTGAGACCATGTTCTTAGTTGATAATTGATGAATCAGAATTTTAGAAGCATACTTGAAATACACAATTTCAGATTTAGTACAAACTGAGGATTGTGATAATTTTTTTTTTTTAAATATGTATAAGATATGACTTCTGGAACCTTTACTGCAATGCTGAGCACACCACCAGAATGGATGCCAGAATCCCTGTCATTCTGTGTTTCTCTGCCCTGGACAAATCCATCAGAGAAGCTTATGGTGCAACTGTGTAAGAGGCTAACAGGACCACTAACTCAGTTGTACTTAACATGGAAAGTACTCCCTGTCTCCTGGTTTTGTTATGTTATGCGTCTGCTTGATGCAATCAGCGAGGCTTCCCAGCTGGTATGATAAACTGAATAAATTGTATTTTTATTGGAATGTTTAAAATTCAGATCAAATCTGTTATGTGATTCTATTGTCCTGATTTTATGAGGGGGAAAAAAAGAAAAAAATCTGGATAGTATCTGTCTGTGACTATTTAGTGATGTTGGTAGTACTTTTACCTTGCAGATAAAAGGTCCTAGGTTCTAATACTGGCCTCTTTCTGCTTAAAGTTGGCATGTTCTCTAAACACGTGACTGTTAGTAAACCTCTCTAATTGTCATTAAATTTGTGTTTATGTGTGTATGCGTGTTTGTTCCTGTGTCTCTATATTGATTTGTAATGGGTTGGCAATCTGTCGAGAGTATTCCTTTCTCTAGCCCAACCAACAATTATGCATGGATAAGCCGACGATGGATGGATACATACAATCTGGATCTGTTTTAGTACCTTTAGATGACTTTATAACTTGCCCCATATGAATAAACTAAAATAAGCTGAGTTGCCATGAAGGTTATTGTGAAGTTTGTTTTTTTGTTTTTTTTTCTTTTTATTGAATACATTTATTCAGATAAAAGGTCGAATAAAAAATAAAGGTTCAGAGAGAGACTCAATGATGACAAGGAATTATTAATTTATTATAAATTTCTTCTCATCAAAAACTTTTTAACCATCTTTAACCACGGAGTACTTTCTATGACATCAATAAGCCTTTTTATAAGGCCTCTGTGCTGTTTCTGTGGTGAAGGAGGAACCACTCAGTATAGGGCAGGGAGCCATTACGGTGTGTTTAATCAGTGCATGCCAATAATTAGAGTACTTCAAGCTTTTTCAGACTCCTCTGTTCAACCTCTGCATGTGTTGGTCTTACAGCAGCGGTATTAAATTATTTGAGTGTGCAACTCATAGTAAGCAACACATTCAGGTCAAACAAATTCTTTCCCATCGTATTTTCCGCTAGTCAAGACCTGGTTTTACAAATAACATCTGTCTTCTGCTTATTTTGTCATTTCTGTGATAAAATTGTATTTAATAAAAAGAAAACATGTATCTTTAACATGTACCAAGTGTTATTTTTTTCAGGTTTATTTGCATTTCTCACTTAGCCAGGTTTTGTAATTTTGCCTAGTACAGTCTGCCAACATTACAATTGGTTTTGGCTTGTTGCATTTTTAAAGTTATAACTAATCCCATTTTGTTGGTGTTAAAAAATGCTTCACATCATCTGATGGTATAGTTTTCTTGGAAAATTGTTGCTGTGGTATTTTAACAAGAAAACAGTTTTTGCTCTCTAGAAAAACCTCGGAGTGATTTATCTGTCAGTGAGTTAAAAAGATGTCTATGATGTCCATACACCCAGTGTTAAATAAGTTGCAGTATCAATGCTGAGATTTTGACAGAATATAGGCAAATGTGTAAAAGCATAAAACCTGTGTATAGGTGAAGTTACTGTGCAATGTACTACATATAATAAAAACAACAACCAATGAATGTCCTTTCTGTTCAATTAAACTTTTTTATGATTTTGTTAAGTTATAATAATAATATAAAGAAATATCGTACAATATAGTGTACATGCAGTTTGTTTCAAATTACATGTAAATAGATAAAGAAAAAGAAAAATTAGAGGAACATCTTCGTCCAACATGCAATTTGTAGTGTAGTCCTACAGCCTCACCTGCTGGATATTAATAGCATTGACAGCTATACTCATGTATTTTTCTCCTTTTTATCTTTCTTTTTCCCTCTGTCCTTTCCCCCTTTAATTCATATGTCCCACATCTTATTCCCTTCCACTCCTTCCCCTTATTTCCTTATTTTTCTATTCCTTTCTTCAGAATATGCAAGAACATAACAATGAGCTCCAACATCACGGACCCTGGTCTCCTCTTGACTGCCAACACATCACCGCGAACAGCCGGAGCCTATTCTCAATCCAGTGTGCATCACAAGACCCTTAATTTCACTCCTCAACCTGAGAATCAAACAACAGCCCCTGATCCTCTTGGTGGTCATCCTGTGTGGCAAGTTGTCCTCATTGTTTTACTGACAGGCTCGCTGTCACTGGTCACCATCGTTGGCAACATTCTGGTAGTGGTCTCCTTCAAGGTCAATCGCCAGCTGAAGACAGTCAACAACTATTTTCTACTGAGCTTGGCTGTAGCTGACCTCATTATAGGAGTAATCTCCATGAACCTCTACACAGTCTACCTTATAATGGGCTACTGGGCCCTAGGCACATGGGCTTGTGACCTTTGGCTGGCTATTGACTACGTTGCAAGCAATGCATCAGTTATGAACCTTCTGGTCATTAGCTTTGATCGCTACTTTTCTATAACCAGACCTTTGACCTACCGGGCCAAACGGACCACAAAGAGAGCTGGCGTCATGATTGGCCTGGCCTGGCTTGTTTCTCTTGTCCTGTGGGCCCCAGCCATACTGCTGTGGCAGTATTTTGTAGGTAAAAGGACGGTACCCCACAGTCAATGCTATATCCAGTTCCTCACAGAGCCAGTCACAACCTTCTGCACAGCAGTGGCGGCTTTCTACCTCCCTGTGACAATAATGAGTATTCTATACTGGCGTATCTATAAGGAAACCCAAAACCGCTCAAAAGAGTTGGCTGGACTGCAAGGTTCAGAAGGTCGTGGAGGGCTAGGGGGAAGAGCAGGAAAAAATAAACGAGGTGAGAGAGCTCACTTTGCACATCAGACTGGAAGTTCTAGGAGTTGTGGTAGCTATGAGTTGAACAGGATGCCTAAGAAAAAGAGCACTTGTCAGGAGTTGGTGGGGCGATTCCACTGCTGGCCTGGTGTTCGTTCTTGGAGACCTGGAAGTATCAGGCATGGGGACGGTGATCCGGACCAGAGCAGCAGTGACAGTTGGAACAACAATGATGCAGCGGCCTCTTTGGACCATTCTGGGTCCTCAGAGGATGAGGACTGTGGGGGAAGAGAGATGATTTCTCAAAGTCATGCTATTTTTTCGATTGTCCTCAGCCTACCTGGCATTAAAGCTGCAGTCAACTCTCAGCTTACCTCTTGTGAGGATCTGGATGTGGCCTCAGAAGAGGCTCCACTGAGGGGAGAAAGTTTGTCAACAGTCACCACTACCACAACTGCTTCCATTACACCTGAGGGAACAAACAATACAGAAAATAGCTACCACCAACGCTTCAGCTCACGCAAGACACAGTCAATGTCCACCATTCAGGCCAAGTCTCACCAAGGGTTTCTGGATGATACCCCATCAACGACTGCCATTGATGGCTCTGCCACCTGCACGGCCACCAAGTCCTCCTCTGTCCCCCTTTCTTTTAAAGAAGCTGCTATGGCAAAGCGCTTTGCCACACGAACCCGGACTCAGATCACAAAGAGGAAGCGAATGTCTTTAGTGAAGGAGAAGAAAGCAGCTCAAACACTCAGCGCTATCCTCTTAGCTTTCATCATCACCTGGACACCGTACAACATCATGGTGTTAATCAATACCTTTTGTGAAGTTTGCATCCCACGGACCCTGTGGGCAGTGGGGTACTGGCTGTGTTATGTAAACAGCACAGTCAACCCAATGTGCTACGCGCTTTGCAACAAGACTTTCCGAACGACCTTTAAGATGATACTGCTGTGCCGCTGGGATCAGAAGAAAAGACGAAAGCTGCAGTTTCAACAGAGGCAATCAGTGGTCTTCCACAGGGGCATTCCCAGGGAGTCTACGTAAAATAACTGAATAATGAGTCGGTTGTTGACAGTTTCAACATTCAACACAGGACAATGGAAATACAGGTTTCTTGGCCTAAAAATCCACACTGTCCTTGTCTGCTGTTATGTAAAATACAGCAACACTACCTGGTGGTCTTGTGATATGTGTTTATGTTGGAGCATCAATGTACTTTGGCAAACGGGTACCAGTGGGAAGTTTTGCCTGAGGTGAGGTCCACAGATAAAAGTTTTGTCTTTCTTATGAAAGAATTCTTTCCCATTTCACTCTAGTGCTTCTGGCAGAAGATGATGAGGAAATAATCACAAAGGGCTTTTAAAAGGCATTGCAGGACAAATATGGAAGTGCAAGTGACAAAACGTAAGCATGTCCATGTAAGGGATTTACATTTCTTACAATTTCCCTCTGTGGGTAGCTAGAATTGTAATGTTTCGACTGGTTTTACATTTCAAACAAAACTGTATGTCTGTAATATGTTCCTGAAAGCCAAGGTAAAAAGGAGACTTGTGTTCACTGGCTTCTACATTTTACTAGTTTGCAGTGACTTCTTCTTCAATGGCATGTGTTTTTAGCAGAACTTCTGTGTATTATATTTCTACATCGATATAGCTTTCTTGTGTAATATGAAATATAAAAGTTCTTAAAATGTGTCCTTATTCTCTCATTCATCAGAGAACTGCTTTTTTGTTTTGTTTTTTCTTTTGTGATTTTCATCTTTGGTTTTCTAGGTACTCCAGAGATTTCGAGCCAGTTTAAAAATGATACATTTGATGAAGTGAGTTGTGAATATATTGTGGCACCACAGTAAAATGCTGTTGTGTTCAATGTAATTGTTGTGTTATTCTATGGTGAACACAATGGGTACTTTGGTTGTGTTTTCTGTGCTTGCAGTTTTCTGTCAAAAGCAATGACTGTACAATGATGAAAAGGTTCTGTGTACATTTCTGACCTAGTATACTGAGACTAAATGCACACAAAGATGTACATTTTTATTTGCTCTGGCTTGGTTTCTCACTTTGAAATTTTTAATCATGAAAGCAGCAATTGCGCCCTCTGGAGGCGTAGACGCAATCTGATTGCTACAGTGTAAGTTTAACATTTACATAATAGGTTCTAAATTGTGAATAAAGAGGAATATATTTCCAAATGTTGAGTAATTCCAAACAGAATTTCCATACACATTCATAGTATAACTATAATTTTACTTTCATGTGTTGAGTTCCTTCAAAGTATTATAAAGCCATGTCACATGATTTGTACATAAAGTTGAAAACCTTTTTGTAGTATACAGAGAAATATCTACCACAAAAACTAAAAGCAGTCACAATGTATTTGAAAAATTTATTTGGTGTTTTTTGCAATGCACATTAGTTTTTGGGAGGTTTTTTTATCTGCAGAAACATTTCTAATGATGTGCAAAACATACTGAAAGGTAAAAGATAATCTGTAATATAACAGGTGTCATGAAGAAAAATAAATTATTATGGTGAATGTAGTGTTCATCTTTGTTATTGAATTATGTGCAAATTGGATGTCCAAGTAAGACACCATCTGCCAACAGTAGATATTTTTGCTTGCTTTGAACTTAATGTGCTTCAATGTCATCATCAAAATATATTTTTTTCTCTCTCTTAAATTTATTTATATTCAGGTATGTCTATCATTATATTTTAAGTAAAATTAAAAAATATATGTTTTTGTGTTCATATTTGTGTGGTTTTCCTTAATATTTAGATTTTACTTTCCCATCAAATACACAAAGAAGATTTAATTATTGAAAATGCAGAGTCCTGTGAGAGCATGACCTCATAATTGTTATGACTCCATGGGGGAAAACTTAGACCATTGTTTTGATAATGGAGTTCAATCTTATAGACCATTAAAAATAAAAGTGATTCATGAAATTCTTCTTACAGCATTTTTTCAAAGTACTAATTGAAATAATGTCAATTAATTAGTGCATTCAGATTTATGAGATTATCAGCACCTTATTTAATAAGTGTGACTGATAGTGGTTCATTGTAGGAGATTGACTACAGATATAAATCTAGAAAAAAAATCTAAAGATTGTCGAAAAAACAGCTAAGTATTTAAAAACTAACCTCAAATTCTGTAAAACTGCACAATTAAATAATAAAAAAACACATATAAGCCTGAGTTCAAAGTTTTCTAATTGTATCACAGATGCACATAATATAATTTATTTGATGCTGAAAATTTTAGTTCTGCAGCAACTTTGGTAATTTAGTATTTTTTCCCAGGCCACAGTTAACATGTTTGTGTATTATATATATATATATATATATATATATATATATCTATATATATATATATATA
>CAEFZX010021362.1:0-18010 GCA_903066825.1 Alfaro cultratus
AAGCGGACTGGAGTGGGATTGAAATGGACTGGAGTGGGATTGAAGTGGACTGGAGTTGGATTGAAATGGACTGGAGTTTGATTGAAATGGACTGGAGTGGGATTGAAGCGGACTGGAGTGGGATTGAAATGGACTGGAGTGGGATTGAAGTGGACTGGAGTTGGATTGAAATGGACTGGGATTGAAATGGACTGGAGTTAGATTGAAATGGACTGGAGTTGGACTGAAATGGACTGGAGTGGGATTGAAATGGACTGGATTTGGATTGAAATGGACTGGAGTGGGATTGAAATGGACTGGAGTGGGATTGAAACGGACTGGAGTGGGATTGAAATGGACTGGAGTGGGATTGAAATGGACTGGAGTGGGATTGAAGCGGACTAGAGTGGGATTGAAATGGACTGGAATTGGATTGAAATGGACTGGAGTAGGATTGAAATGGACTGGAATTGGATTGAAGCGGACTGAACGGGGCTGGTGAGATCGATTCAGCTTTAGTTCTTGGTTCTCCTGCCTTGTGACCGTATCGCTCTCCATCCTGCAGCCACATTCTGCACGCTGCATCCTGCTCTGATCGTTTTTATAACTTTATTGGGTCATTAAATTGGAAAGAGAAGAAGAAAGAAATGACCAGAAGCAAATAACTTTCATTATGGGGCGATAATGGCTGTTCTCAATCACATCGCTGACAGGAGCTACGTTGGTTTCTCCTCCTGGCAGTTTTATGCTTCACTCCAGTCTTCAGTCTGTAATAACTCAACATTTCTGTCTGCTGTGTGAGTTAGCAGGCTGTTATTAAGCTCCAGTCGAGCCGGTGTGTCCTCGCTGTGACGGTACGAAGCCTGTGGCTCCAAGTGGGAGCAGATTCCTTCAGGACGTCTCCAAGCAGCCGACCACAGCGCAGCTGTGACACTGCAAAAAAAGTATTTATGTTCTAGTTTCTAGTGCAAATATCTTGGTTCACTTGAAATACAAGAAGACTAACTTAATGTAATTGATTAGTTTTTTGTTTTAAATATCTGAAATACAGCTAAACTGTTTTTGTGTCCTCTCCTGTTTTATTTGCAGTTTCCTCTCCACGCCATTGTTTTTTATTTTTAAGCAGTTTTCAGGCACAGCGGTGAAACGTTAAACTGCTGCTGCATCATAATAATCTAAAAAAAAAAACAATATTGTTCATTGCAATAATTTCTGGGGCAATTTTAACGTCCAGCTAAATTTGTTTTCCTGACAGTAGGTCTCTGCCTACAACCCCCAGAATGCTGTGCAGTTCTGGATCTGAGTTCAGTGAAATTATTCAATCAGATGTATTGTCTGCATATATTGTTAATGATTTTGTTGAATCAATCAGGAATTATTGACTTAATACAAGCCCTTATTTCTTTCTGAAATAGGATCAAATTAGTTTGGTCTTATTTTAAGTGTACTAAGATATTTTCACTAGAAACTATCAAAAATTCTTGTTGAGATTTTGTGTTTTTGCAGTGCACTGTGGTAGGAAGTCGTGTCCTGCCTGTGGAGGGGGATTATCTCTGTGCCCCTCTCTCCTCTTTTCCTGGTGGTGTTGCATACAGATGACTGGCTGTTGGGGTAAACATGCCATCAGCGGAGGGCTGCATGAAGCAGCAGCTGGGAGAAATCATTTTGTAATGAGGGGCAGATGTTGCTCCGCCATGTTTGTGGAAGTCAGTCGCCTCGCGTTGGTTTTCCCTTTTCGGCTGTTTGCATGTTTCTGATGACTCTTCAGACTCTGCAGTCAGGAAGCCGGAGTGTGTTTGAATTTGGAGTGTCATGCAATGCAGGGGTGTGTCTCTTTGTAAGAAAACCGCCTCAGGGAAAACTTTGTTCTGTGTGGAAAGAAACAGAAAATGTCCCGAGTTTTGGCTCCGCCCACCGAGCGCCTCACAGGTGGAGGAATGTAAAGCAGCAGTTTGTAAAGAGCAGCTCACCAAACAGGTTTAATACGACGGATCTGGAACAGTTTTTAGTTAAGATGAACAATATAGAGGCATCATTTTTAACACATTGAATATCAATATCTGACATGAACATTGTAGGACTGCAATTACTCAGTTATTCTATCATTTAATCAGGTAATTGGATAAAAGATAGCAACCTAGATAACTAGTTATATAGGTAGATAGATAGGTAGCTATATAACTAGCTTACTATCTAGCTAAATAGCAAGCTAATTATCTTGCTAGCTTGCTATCTACCAAGCTAGCAAGATAACTAGCACATCTAATTAACTAGTCAAATAACTAACTAGCTTTCTAGCTAGTTAAAAAGCTTGTTAGAAAGCTATGTGGCTTACCTAGCTTCATTGATAATCTACATGCTTATCTAGATAGACAAGCAAATATATAGTTAGATATCACGCTAGTTATCTCGATAGCTAGCTAAGTAAATAGATAGCTGTCTAGCTAGTTATCTAACAATGTGAAGATATAATTTTTTTCCATTAACTTCAAGTGCAGCAGAGCCATCTTCTTTCCAAACTTAATGACAAATGTTTCAGATAATTTGGGATTCCTACATAGACCAAGACATTTTTTCTTTCATAAATCAGAGAGCAATCTTTACCTGTTCACACTTTTGCCTGAGTAGATTTATTAATCTGAAGAAATGGATTTTCCCAGCTTGTGTTTTCATTCCTACATCTGACCCTTGCTGGCCTCCGTAGTTATTGGTCCAGCAAAAGGGACCAAACAAATCACCAGGGCTGGAACAGCAGTAAGCTTTAGCATTCAGAAACCCAATTCCTCCTAAAGGAGCGTTACTGCTAACATTTTTAAACGTCCTGCTCCATAAGGTTTTCTGTTGTTGCTACATTTCGGTGGCAACCCAGAAGAACCTGTGATTAGAGCGCAGCGCATCGGAACCGGTGGTAATGGTAGAAAACCAGAAGCATAGCGGTGGAAGTGTGCTGCTATTCATCACCCGGCTCTCAGGATTATCCGCCACAACAGCCACCATCTGTAGATTTACAATGTGCACACAGCATATGCACAGAGCCTGGAGGCAGGCAGGCTTTGAATTGACTCTGAATCGTGATAAATCACAAACACAAAGTGCTTCATATTAAATAAGTCAAAGAGCCTCACAGACCTTTGATGATTAGTTTCAGATCTGGGGTTTTCTTGTTAACAGGAAACCAAGAATCTCAGACAGAAACATGTTTCCTACTGTTTCTACAACCTGTGAGTTATTCTGGGACACAAATTGTAATGTCTAATATCTCTGTCTGCATTAATGGACAGCAGGATCATTTATTTCTACAGCAGTCTCTTTCTCTGTCCTTTCTCACTGCACTGACTCAAACAAACAAAGCCTTTGAGCAACCTATTCCCCTCCACGCCTGTGGGGGCGCTGCACCAAGAACCACTGTAAGAAACAACACAAACCAATGAATAAGACACATAGCACAACTTCCTTCTTCACCAAATGTAAACAAAGATGGAGTAGCATCAGATTTTAGCAGTTGTAGGATTTCACTTTTATCTTGGGTAAAAGACCACGAGCCATTTCTCTCGCTAGTGCTAGGCTAGCATGTTTGCTTTGGTTGTATTTACCCAGAATGCCCAGCACTATACTCTACTTCCTGCTTTTACAGCGGTGTCCGGTCCGCTCGGTGTTCACATATGCATTCAAACCACACCAGAGTTTATTTAAATCGAACCCAGACCGAAGTTTGTAGGCGGATCAGTTTTGTTTCTTTGGTCCGCATTTAGGAAATAGACATATGAAATCAACAACAACAATATTTATCATTTTCAATCTGTTATTCAAGTTATTCAGCTACCAGATTGGAGCAAAGTGCTGTTATTGTTTCAGGTAACCCTGATCATTCATGGAACGTCTTTAGAAATGTGGACTGTGGATGCTAGCATTAGCATTGTGGGCATCTGTGCTGCTGCTGCATGGTTAGCGTTGAGATGTTATTTCAGGCTAGAGTAGCTTTGCTAACAGGCTAACTCCTTTTACCATAACTTGAACACAACAGTCTTTTCTGCTTCGCTTTTCGAAGCAGAAATTAACGTCCGGTGGGCCAAGAGTAGCAGCTTTGTCATCCAAAGCTGTTAGCACACCTGTGCATCATATTTACAGTCGTACTAGAAACGCAGAAATAGAAAGGTTCCTGTTTAAGACCTTTGTGTGTAAAAAAAGAAAAAGATTGATTAATTGTGTTTCAAATTTACATAATTAATTAATCAACATTTTAAAAACTTACATGTTAACTCCTGACTGCTGTTTTCTGGTTCCAGCACCAGATGTTCCTAAACCAAAGCTTCTCTCCCTCTTTCTCCCTCACACTGTCACACACACACACACACACACACACACACACACACACACTCTCCGTCTCCTCACCAGCGGAGAGGAAAGGGCAGCGTACCCCGCCTCTGCTCAGTGCCTTTGCTTCAAGCTTTGCTTCACAGACGGCTCCATTGGTCGTCTTTAATGACGTATCGATTGAGCAGAGAGAGAACCAGGCTATCAGGTGAAGAACAAGATCCAGAGGAACTAAATTAGTGTTGAATTTGTGTAGTTTTTAAAACAATTTAAGGCGTAATATCATGATTATTATCAAAAAATGATGGTAGTTTAACAGTGTTTAAATATTGGGCTAGTTTGCTGACATAAATTCATGTGGGTTGGGTAGATCCAGATGTTTGAGTCGGGTCAAACGGAGAGCAGAAGTGGATGGATCTGAACTGACGGTGCAACGCTGAGTGAATACCAAGCGCAGGATGAAGAGGCTACAATCTCTGTCTGCCTGCTCCTTATCGATGCTCTGATCATTATCAGCGGTGTAGGAAGCTCCCGAGGGTCCGATCTCACTGAGCCACAGTCCGGCATCCATCAGGACCCACAGAGGACCAGAAATTAATTAACAGGAAGGCGATGAGTCGGTCAGACAGTCTGCACCAACAGCTGGTCCGATTCCTGCGGCAGGAGAACCAGAATCCAGAGCTGAATATCAGAGTTTCCAGGAGGGAAACGCTGAGGGAGAACTGGCAGAAGCAGCTTGTTGGCGCTGACCTTCAGTTTGCTCTTCATCGGTTTACCAAAGGAAGGCCGTTTGGTTACACCGACAACAAACTCCCGCCTTCATTAAAGGGACAGTCTCATGAAAAATCAACTTTAATGAGCTTTACATCATGCTATAGAAAACACTACTGGAGTGTTGCCTTGTTTGAGAAATCCTTTAATCTCCATGGCAACCATTCAGCCGAGCAAAAAGCCTGGGTGGACTTAGCCCCGCCTTTGACTCGCAGCTCCTCCCCACCCAGCTCCTTCAGACTAGCCAGCAGCGATTAGCGAACACCTGGTGGAACTGCACATCTCAGAGCAACGCTGGTTAAAACATGTTAAAGGGTTAATAGAGGAGCCATGTTGGGATGACTTCCTGAAGGCGGAGCTTCAGAAGATCAGGAGCCTTAAAGAGACCGAGACCCAATTTAACTGTGTTAAATTAGGAAGTAAAGTTTCTTTTAAGACATATTTGATACATCTAATATTTTTTATAACAACTGGAGGTAACATAGTTACTTGATTGTGCTATAAAATTAAACCATGTGCCTGGAAAACATACAGTGCTGTCCCTTTAACATTCCCATTTCTTTCTGTTTAGGTTCATCTCAGACATCCGTCACTGAGAAACTGCCCAGCTTTCTTCTCCAGTTCTCCCTCTAGTGGTAAAACTCTCTCACTGCATTCACATGATTATTATTACAGTGGTTTGCTAGCTGCCATAATCCAACCACAAACTGCAGAGTGTTTTATTGGGATCTGCTTGAAGCAACTAAAGACATTGTTATACCGACAGGCTTTAACTAGGCCGCTACTTTTCATCTCAGTTTTTATAATCATGGATGAAGAGCAGAGAGAGAAGAAGGAAGTTCAAACATCTCTTCCATCCATCATGATGGGCAAGGATCATGCAGTTTCACCTCTTTGTCTTAATATTTAACATAAATTAACAGTGAAATACACTGAAGGTGAAACATGAGACGGTTCACTGCAGTTTGTGGATTTCTGTTGTTTTGGTTTTTTTATTTCTAGCTCCTGATGTGAATTTAAGGGTTATTTCCTCTCTCTCTGCTGCAGACGTGTCTCTGAAGCACAAACATGGCCGTCTGGTTCTGGAGGTGCCGTTGCCGTCCAGGAAGGAGAAGTGTCTGTTCTTCCTGCGGCCCATGCTGATGACAGTGGGAGACCTGATCGCCGATCTGCAGAGAGAGGACTCCGGAGCCGCGGCCTCCCTTCTCTCTGCAGGTGAGACGAGGTCCGAGGTCCGCCCGGCGTCGGCCCGGTCCGTCGCACCGGGTTTAGATCAGCAGCAGCACAGACCAGTTGGACAGGAATAGTTTTGGATTCAAGGAGAAATTCCTCGGATGTCAGAAGAACAGGAGGTTCTGGGTTCTGGATGTTTCAGCGCTTCACACTACAAAAAAATAATTTCACTGAACTGTGATCCAGAATCGCACAGCATTCTGGGAGATGTAGGCAGAGGAAAAGCTTTAGCCGCTCACTGCTAGCTAAGCTACGCTGGTGGAATCAACTGACTCACTCGCTCTTTGGTTGCCTAGCAACTCACTCACTCTTTGGTTTGGTTACATAGCAACAACCTGCTGGATAACTGGCACACCAGCAGTTAAACGTTTCATCAACGTTAAACTGCTTAAAAATACAAACCAATGTTGATAAAACCGTGGATAAAACGGGAAATATTAGCATCAATTTGGCTGTATTTCAGGCATTAAAAACAAAAACTAATCAATAATTATTGATATCTACTGACATGAAGCGTTTATGTTGTGATAAGTTCTTCAGCAATAATGTCCAAACCCTGGTGCAAATATCTTAGTTCACTTGAAATAAGACAAACCTGATTTAACTTTTAAGTAACATATAGGAGCTTGTTTTATGCTAATAAATCCTTTAATATTGATCAAAACTACAAGATTATTTTATTTATAGCAAGAGATTTTCCCTTGCTATTAACGAATCCACCAGAGGAACTAAAAACTTTTTATTAATATTAAGAAATTATTAACTTAAAACAAGCTCACATGCCTTGCTAAAAAGCTTCACTTATACAAAACTAACTTACTAGTCACTTACAGCTCAATATAGAAGTTTGTTAATAATCATTTTAGTTTTGATTAAAGTTACTAGATCCACTGGCAGATAAATTCACTTAAAACATTCGGCCAGTGGAACTAGAACTTTTTGATCAATATTGAGGAATTATTTATTTAAAACAAGCTCCTTCATTTTTCTGAAAAGTTACTTTTAAGTTAGTTATTTAAAGTGCACAAAAACTAGAAACTACACTAAAAATACTTGGTAAGATTTTGTGTTTTTTCAGTGTTTAATCTGCTGTTACTGATTGAAGTAACAATATTTTGCCGCTCAGCAGTCAGTTAACAAAGTTAATCTTTTTTTTCTTGCGTGTTATTTAATTTCTGCGGTTCGGTTTTTGTGTTTTAAACGTTTAAATCTGAGTCGTTGCTCTTCCAGACGGGCAACGTGTTGCCAACACGACGCTGTTGGACACCTTGCTGAAGACGGACTTCCAGCTCGTCATCAACAATCAAGTTTACAACGTCCGCGCACCTGAGAAAGGTAACAACACTTCCTCTATGGCAGGCAGACTTAACATATAATCTGCTTCATCTGACTGATTACACTCCAAATATCAAAAAGATCATTTTGACTCGACTCAACTACATTTTGACCACCGTGAATGGAAAGTTTAGATATCCGCAAATGCATTCTAATAATTGAAGATATTTTACATTTTATGGTTCAAAATTAATTTCAAGAAATTTTCACCGGATTCATCATTTAAAGGCCGTTATTACAATTTAAGATATCTCGAGCCCAATTATGTCTCATCGAGATTAAATTTTTATATATCTGAATTAAAACTGAGCTTCCAAATATTTGCCTGCAGAATTTTGGGTTTCCTGCAGAAAATGACACATTGTAGAAAAAACCATGGAAAACGCAAAAAATTTGAAGATTGCTTCAGAAACCTGCAAATAATTTCCTATTTATTCACTTCTGACAAAGACAATGCACTTAAAAAACAAATTCAAGAACAAAAAAGACAAGTGTACAAAGCTGAAACTGGAGCATTGTAAAAATATTTTTCAATTTTCTTTTAATTTTTTATTTGAAATTTACATAAATCTGTGACGTTTTGACAAGGCAGAATATTAATTCAGGATTTTATTAATATCTTTCTGATTAGTCATAATGTTAATACAAGAAATCTTAAATATAAAAACTCTAATTAAGGATATCTCTAATTATTGTGGAGATATATGGTATTAACTTCCAGATAAGTTCAAAACTAAACATTTATTTTTGCCCAGTAATTATTTGCTTTCAAGTCTCCTATGTAAAAAATATATTTAATTAGAATTATGACAACAGTTTGAACAAAAAGTGAGATATCTTACATTTATTTTAGGACTAGTCATAATTTTATTGTTGATATTTGAAATATTGTTTCAGACAAAGTGAATTTAAACCTTAATGGTAAATAGACATAATTTATCCAAGTCAGATTAGAGATTTATTAACCAATACGTCCAGTCATGAGCCAGTGTCAGATATCTGGAAAACAAGGGAGGTCAAACTGATTTTATGTTAAAATGGCCTGCCATACATGTGTGACTCCATGTTGTAAATCTTTCCTGGTGGTTGCAGTGATCACCTCCAGTGAGCATGTCAGAGACATGGAGGACATGAAGCACATGGTGCATGTCCTGCACGCAGCGCTGCACCTGCCTGAACACCACCTGCTGCAGGAGCGCCACCTGCTGGAGAGGATGGACAACATCAAGCAGGAGCTGTCGCCTCTGGAGCAGGTAGCACAAACACCTGAGCGCTTGGTGGGCTGGTCTTAATTATTGATTAGTTTTTAAATATCTGAATTTTTGCCAGATTGGTGTCATGACCTTTCCCGTTATATCCAGTTTTCTCTCCGCCAGTCTGTTTTTTAATGTTAAGCAGTTATGAGGCGCGGCAGAAAAACCTTAAACTGCTGCTGCGCCCAGCAGGTTGTTGCTAGGCAACCGAGGTTTGGGGGAACTTGAAACTGCTTCTTTCCCAGAAGGTTGTTGCTCGGTAACTAAAGTCTGAGAAAATAGGCAATCTCATAACCAGTAGCACTTTAATTATGGATCGGGAACAATATCACCGATACCCGATGTAGAATTTTTTTCAATATTGGAACTGATACAGATATTATCGGATCGGTTCATTTCTCATAAAAACAGATTAAAATACTCCTAATTTAATTTCTACAACAGCACAGGTGGGGTTTGTGAGCAGACTGAAGGCAATTCATTAAAATTGTTCTTGTTGTGTTGTTTCTTCCAGACGAAGGCCCAGCTGAGCCGGAGGGCCGAGTTTCACACCTCCAGGACTCTCTGGACCGGCATGGCGCTGCTGTCTGTGCAGGGCGGCGCCCTGGGCTGGCTCACCTGGTGGGTGTATTCATGGGACGTCATGGAGCCCGTCACATACTTCATCACCTACGCCACCAGCATGAGCGCCTTCGCCTACTACATCCTCACCAAGCAGGCAAGACTCACAGATTTGACACTTCAGGAGTTTAATGTTTGTGTCTGGAAATAAAATGGATTTCTTTCACGCTTAGCTTGTGACGCCCAGCAGGAAAACTAATAATTATTTCTGTTATGTTGCCCAACAATTAGTTTTAATCAGAGGTGGGTAAACCTCTGCTAACTTTTCATTTTTGCTAACTTGCTAATGTTTAGCATACTTTGCTTCCCCTAAATTAATTTGTCCAGATGTGTTATAAACTGCTAATTTATTTGGTTGTGTATACAGCTGGATAGAAGCAGCTGGCTGTATATAGTCATGGTCTTATTTTGAAGGGGGATTCTGTACCCAGAATGCATCGCTGTAGATCGTAGTTGAGTAGGAGCTGCACATGTTGTCTAATCACAAATTTCACCCTGTTGAGGTCAAATTCTTGTTCTCTTGTCTTTGCCATTTTGAGCAGTTCCTAAGAAGGATAAATTCTGTTTTTCCAAACATTTTGTGTGATTTTATTCTACAATAAAATATGTATGTAGAATCGCTGCATAATCTTATTAAAAACGGATTTTTCTTAGTGGTTTTATTTAATTATCAGTCATTATGTTTGTATTTTCATTTCTGTGGAAGATTTCTCCAGATCTGAGCCGATCTGAACTGAATCATCGCATTAATCTGATTTTATCTCCATCAGGATTACATTTATCCAGACGCTAAGGACAGACAGTTTCTACGTTACTTTTATAAAGGCGCCAAGAAGAAGCAGTTCAACGTGGAAAAATACAACAAACTGAAGGATGAACTCGAACAGGTGACTCAGTTATTATACTTCGCACTTCCTGTTTCTGAATTTAAGAACCACAGTTAAATGTTGATATGCTTGCAGGTGGAAGAGGACTTGAAACGTCTGAAATATCCAAACCAGCTGCAGCTTCCGCTGGAACAGATCCAGGCGAAGCCGTGAAAAACTCTGGGCTGGAGGGACTGAGACAAATGTTTGTTTTATGCTGATGATGCCATATTTTTACCTTAAAATCTATAAATCTGCATTCTTAATGTTGATGCCATATTGTTCCCCCAATAAATTCACAAACATTGATGATTAAAGTTTGCATTTCAAACATTTTTGTTGTCTGTCAGGTTGTGTATTTTTATGTCCTTGTTAGCAGCATTTTCAATAAATGCTCAACATTCCTCTTTTTTATAAATTATTTTTCATTGTGGAGTTTTCATAAAATTAATTCTTCATTCTAATATTCCAACTTTATTTTGGTAATATTAACTTTATTCCTTGATTATTACAACTTTATTCTCATTTTATTGAGACTATGCTGGTAATATTTTATTATTATTATTACTTCATTCTGGTGATATAATGACTTTATTGTTGAATGACTTTTTTCTGGCAAATTAACTTTATTCTTGAGATGATTTTCTTTATCTTTGCCATTGCATCATTTTCTAATATAATCCTGGAGAGGGTGGAGATTTTGAACCCTGCTTGCTTAAAGTAGATTCAGGGTCATGAGATGACCTTTGACATTGTGGATCTGACTGAAGACTGCAGAGTCAGCGAGTCGGTAGAACGAGGAAGCGTTGCGTCTCGGTCGGCGCCTCTGGTTTACCAACTTCTGCGTTTCGTTCCAGAGATTCTGGCGACACGAATCTGTCCAAGCAGCGTTAAGGTGAAAAGCACCGTCAGGTTGACAGAAACATTTTATACAAGATATAAACTAAAGGTTCAGACATTTCAGGAACAAAACTTCAACATTGTCATAAAACTTCCATTACACAAAAATCAGTTTCTGATTCGGTTTTACTAAAACGCAGCAGAACTTTGGTTCAGTGCAGAAAGACAAAGTTCGTCCTGGTAAGAACGATTACATAAAAAATCCTGTTTTCCGTCTTTTTGTGTACTTGACTGTGAGCCCAGAAACAAACTGGGTCAGGGACGCAGAGGGAATAAAAGCAATAAGAGCTGAACTCGGGATCAGAGAGAAGAGCGACGGAGCGCTGAAACCTTTTTACTGTAAGTCACTATTGGAAAATTCAGCTACTGTGAAAATTGTTCAGTCTGTGAACTATATATTGAGGAAATGGCATTAATCCAGGCACGTTTGAACTCCTTACAGAATGACTGAAAATACGTAAAAACATTAAAAAGTTTCCTTTGAATGATTCCAGTGCTGCAGCTTCCTGTGTGTTTCAGAGAGATGTGGAGCTTCTGGCTGATTTTTGGGCTCCTCTGCTGGGGATCTGATGGATCAGTGACCTGCAAAAATGAACTCAATGAGGAAGTGGACTGGTGAGAAAAAACCTAACATCAAATAGCAATAATTTGTTACAAGCTGGACTGGAAACAGGCCAACAGCTCAGTATGAATCGCCATGGTAACAACATGATCATGAATTGACAATAAAACCAAATCTAAGCTGGATAAAGTCAACTTCATTGTTTATACAATTGTTTTTCTTTTTTATTCTTCATCAGGTACATTTTATACAAGATTCCCAGAATAGCTCGCATTTCCAGTGGCGCCACCACTGGTACGGAGTTTTTCTACATCGACTCGAAAGGAAGCAACAAGGAGTTTAACAACATCGACAGTCCGAACGGCGTTCTGGGAAATACGCTGAGGCCTCTTTTCAGACCCATTAGAGACATGGTGCCGTCTGCTCTTCCAATCCATTTACATGTTCATTTACATGGGCTGAAACGATTAATCGTGATTAATTGATTGTTGAAATAATCATCACTTAATTTAGTAATCGATTAATCATTAACTGGAGCCTCAAAAAAGGCCACTTACTGTCAAAACAAGACATTCAGAGCAGAAATTTAGACAAAACTGTACAAAGAATTTTCATGTTTTGCATTTAAGATTTAAAAATCTTTGTGCTTTTTTTTTACTCAGAACTCCCTACTGTGAGACTGTGGTATTATACGTAATCAAATAATTTCTTTCTTATCTAAAAAATAAATAAACTTGTTTTTAATCTTTTAATCTATTTTCAATATTGTATAAAATAACCTTAAGTAGTTAAATTAAAAATCTGCACAATTTTCCAATCTTTTTATTTGATTAATCATCAGAATAATTGCTAGCTGCAGTCCTAACATGATCTAGAGTTCATAGTAATCGGATCAGTGGATCAGTTTTAACCCCCAACCCTTTTTACCAGTCAACCTTTATAATTTCACTGCGGCCCGGTGGGCTTGGAGCCTCTGTCTATCGAACCGTCAGATGAAGCCTCTGCATGCTGAACCCCTAAAGCCTCGTTCACATGCCACCATTTTCTGCCCCGATTTTCCCTTTTCAGAACGATCCCAGTTCTAAGACAGACATTTGATCATCGTAATCGATCATCCCGCGATGCTAAGACTGATTTAATATTGTTTTTAAATATGTTCTACTCAGAACTCAAGCTACATAGCTTTAGCTTCACCTGGTTAGCATACATGAAAGAATGTCACATTATTGCATTATATGCAATAAATGCAATTTTTCTTATTTAAAAAAGGAATTAAACTGTTTATTTTGATCTATTAATGTATTTCTAATATTAAATAAAAGCTCTGCAGCATTTTTATTCGATTAATTGCCTAATCACCAGAGTAGCCGCCTCCCAACCAGCCTGGACTCCTGCCCTCTGAGTTCATGTTCGGTGCCTCAGTTAGTCATTAACAGAGTCTGAGCAGAAATAATGCTGCAGTCTGTAAACTCTGAATGATGAAGGTTGTGTTTGCAGGAGGAGACCTTCGGGTTCATCAGCTACAGTGATCAGCCGCCAGGATGTGACGCCGATGGGAAGAGGTTTGGCCACAGCAAAGGTAGAAGAAGCAGTTAATCACTTTGATATTGATGGGTTATTGCTAATGTCTTTTCACCTTCCAGCTCTGGAGAAGCTTCCTGCTAACTCAGAACTGGCCATTTTGATGAAAAGCAGTTAATTAATGCATCTGATCAGGATGGAGCTTCCTGTCCAACTTTATTAGTGTGTCACATTTCAGCAGCAATGCAGTTCAAAGAATTTATCGTAGCGTTTATCATTTATTGTGGTAAATTTCTTATCATGACAAGAATTTTGATTTATTGTTGTCATCCATCCATTTTCTGTTCACCTTTGTCCCTAATGGGGTCGGAAGGTGCTGCTGCCTCTCCAGCTGCGTTCCGGGCGAGAGGCGGGGTCACCCTGGACAGGTCGCCAGTCTGTCACAGGGCAGTACAGAAACAAACAGGACAAACAACCATGCACACACACACACTCACACCTACGGAGAATTTAGAGAGACCAATTAACCTGACAGTCATGTTTTTGGACTGTGGGAGGAAGCCGGAGTACCCGGAGAGAACCCACCATGCACAGGGAGAACATGCAAACTCCGTGCAGAAAGACCCCGGGCCGGGAATCGAACCCAGGACCTTCTTGCTGCAAGGAAACAGTGCTACCAACTGCGTTACTGTGCAGCCTACAATAAATTTCAGTTGATGATATTTAATCAGAATCTGCCTTTATTACCAGAAGCACATCGATGTTCGTTTCAGTACAACCCCAAAAAAACCACAAACAACATGAGACATGAGCAGAGGGCGCCTGAGGCTGCAGCCATCATGGGAGGCGCCGTGCTTTCATAGGATGAGAATAACAACCTGAGGGTTATCTGTGTTGTCAGGATTGTTAATTTTACTATTTTTTCTCTGCTGTTTGATCAATAAAGGATTAATAAATACCAATAATTTGGAGGTTTGTTCCAGACAGCAGAAGCATAGAAGCTGAATTCTGCTTCTCCATGTTTGCTTCTGGTTCTGGGGATGCAGAGCAGACAGAACCAGCAGTATTTTAAAACTGGGTGATGTGCTCCGTCTTCCTGGTTTTAGTCAGAACACCAGCAGCAGCGTTCTGGATCAGCTGCAGCTGGAGGAGTGATTTTTTTTTAGGCAGACCTGTGAAGACTCTCCTGCAGATAAATGCCTGGATGAGTTTTTCTAAATCTTGCTGAGACATTAGTCCTTTTGTCCTGTAAATGTCCTTCAGGTGGCAGAAGGCCGACTTTGTAACTGTCTTTATGTGGCTTTGAAGGTTCAAGTCAGAGTTCATCACTACTCCCAGATTTCAGGTTGTTTATACCAACTCCAAGGTTGAGTCTTAAGTCTTTCAAGAAATTAAATCCATTTTTGCTTCATCTGTTTTTCTGAAATTGTTTAATTAATTTTCATATTGAAGTATTCCTGACCTTTGACCCATGTGATGTCAAACGTCACAGGATGGGTTTCATTTCCCATCCTTTGTGATAATGAAAGTCGTGTTTGTTTTCTCCTGCAGGACTCGTGATGGTGGACAGAACCGGTACAGGAGTCTGGATCTTACACAGCACCCCTCAGTTCCCCTTCAGAAGGGAGCAGAACAACTTCTGGCCAGCCAGCGGGAACAGAAACGCTCAAACATTTATCTGTGTGACGTTCAACTACAACCAGTTCACTACAATAGGTTTGAGTTCAGACAGCATACTGTAGGATGTGCTACTGATTAATTATTTCAATAATATGTTGTTTAATGTTTGCAGGAACACATCTGAAGTACATCAATGCGTTTCCATTTGAACATTATATCCCAGACAATTTTCACCAGGAACTAAAAAGTGTTGTGAAATGGACAGAAGCCTCTCCGTACATCCCTGATCAGGTTAAGGTCTCATCGTTGACATCCAAAGGGAACCAAGGCTTTAAAACCTTTGCTAAACGAGTCGGTACAAATGTACAGGGTAAGAGTCGTCCTCTCCTGATTGTTCCTTAGTATTCTCCGTTTAAAACTCCAACAGAACCAGAACCTGACACTAAACCAGGAGAGGATGTTCAGTCTGTTTATTGGCTAAACTGTCAGAGAATGTTTATCAAATAGGTTATGAGAAGATGTCCTATCACAGATCACAGATTTTCACTGGTTTATTTATTCTATTCATATAGATCTAAAGTAAGTCAGTGTTTCAGCTGTTTTGCAGTTTTGTGGAGGTTTGTTCCAGATTTGAGATGTCCATATCCCACAATGCAACACATACTTTGCTACAGAAGTGTTTCAACACATAGGATCAAGGTTGCAGATCTCTGTATGGTTGTTTTTGTCTGATTTCTGTTTTCACATCTACACAACAAACTCACCAAAAAGAAAAACCGACTTAAATGGACCCCAACTAGCTGCCTCTTCTCCTTCCAGTTGGAGATCTCTACCTAAGTATTGCCAAGGACATCGGGAGCAGCGTCTACGCCCAGACATGGCGCTGCAAGCCCAACCAGTCTAACTCCTACTGTCCCAGTGGCGTTCAAGTCATCAATGTCGAAGACTTACAAGTGGGTAACCAGAGGAGTTGGAAGCCTAGCGTGGACCATTCCAAGTGGTGCGTAGCTAAGGATCAGAACAAACACTGGACCTGCATCGCCGACATGAACAGGGCCGTATCTCAGTTCGAGCGGTTCGGCGGGGCGCTCTGCATCAACCTCGAGTCGGTCCAAGGTCACTTTCTGAGATTTGCTACCCATCCTCAGGAATGTCAGGAACATCCCCCTCCAGTTTGTGATACAGGCATTGGTTTAGGCAACTTTCAAATCGGTTAGATCGGCTGAGTCCACATCGATTACATCAGATCAATTCAGCCTTTCGATCAGAAAAACTGGAGATAATTCCAGAATAAATGAGTGTTAAAATAAAATGCATGTTTCTTCCTGATTTTTAAGAAGCTGTTGCTCTGATGGAAACTTCTGTGAGTAATAAACCACTTAAAGCTTCATGTTTATCTCTTCCTTCATTTCTGTCCTGATTTTCTTGATCTTTAACTCCAGAGGTCAAGAAAAGTTAAAAACACTTTTTGTATCAATGTTAATTTTTGCTAAAATAAGAAACAAATTTGCTCCATAAAACTGTATTTACCACCTTTTCCTACATTACAAATTCAGAATAAATTACAAAACATTTAAAAATGTTATTTTTTCACAGCTCATAAACACAGAAATACATGATTGTTAAGAGTTCAAAGTGATTTAATTGCCTTGTACAACTTTAAGAAACAGAAATATTTTCAGGTTTTCATTCTAGTGTTTGTTGACAGTTTGAGTGCAAATCTGCATTGAGAGACGAACCAAGAACTGGATAAAACAACAACAACATGGATTCCCTTTATTGTCTTTAAGGAGTGAGCTTTAAAGATGACCTATTATGTTTCCTGGAACAAGTTAGGGTAGGCTTATGGCCTATACAAAACATGTTCATTACATGTTTTGCACAAAATCATTCTTAGATAATTAAATTGTATTTTAGTTTGAGCTGTTTTAGGGAGTCATTAATTTAAATTCAAACAAGCTGCTGCTGGCCAACTCAACGTTTACACTCACATGAGAAAACCCAAATGGAAGTAAAAACTGTGCAAAAGTGAATTTTGCACGATGGGTCCAGTAGACAGCCTGGATCAACCTGAGATACCTGAGATTAGAAAACCCCTGAATCATTTCTGAATGTTATGCTGCTACTCACCAAAATATATCAATTGCAAAAAAAAAATTTAAGACTAAGATTAAAAACTTCCTGATAGTTTCAACTTGATCAGATACAGTGATTTAAGAGCAGACGGCTTCTCTGTGCAAATGATCTGCCAGGAATGTTTTCAACATATATAAAAAAAAAAAAAAACAACTATATCTTTTTCTCATCTTTGTGGAGTGGATCAGCAGGACCAGCTGAGACACGAAGGCTCAGATTTAAACCAATCGAAGCGTTCATCACTTCTTCGGCCGGAAGTAGAGCTTCTTGGTGAGCATCGAAGCGAAGCACGGCACCTGTTTTTTGCCAATTGCGCTGCGGTCATTGCAGTTCTCGACTCGGCGCATCGAGACCTTTCTGTTGACCAGCGTGAGCAGCTCCGTGAACTCCAGCGAGCCACCGTACATCCGGAGTAACTCACACAGATCCTGGATGTACCACGAGCCGTTGATGGTCTCTCTGTGGGAGTAGTAACCTGAAAACCAAAGCGGGAAACGGATAAAAGAATCGTCTTTCTGCCCTCCAACGTTGTGTGCAAAATTTCCTAATGTAAACAATAACATCCAACTGTAAGAAGGCAACAGTGCTACTTTTGACCTGACCACAGCCTGACCATCGTCTGACCTGACCATGCCCCTCAGTGCCTCTTGGCTCCGCCCACTTTGTTGGAATTTTCTATATTTGTTTAGGGGGCGGGGCTTATGCTTTCACAGAGTGTTACATTTTGACTCATCATTGTCTATTTCAGGCAACATTTCTTTTAGTTTATCCATCCATCCATCCATCCATTGTCTGCCGCTTATCCGAGGTCGGGTCGCAGGGGTAGCAGCTTCAGAAGGGAGGCCCAGACTTCCCTCTCCCCAGCCACTTCTTCCAGCTCCTCCGGGGGAATCCCAAGG
>CAEFZX010021363.1:0-12989 GCA_903066825.1 Alfaro cultratus
ATATATATATATATATATATATATATATATATATATATATATATATATATATATATATATATATATATATATATTATTTTGTAAAACAAACAAAGAAAAACATTGGAGTCTTTGTTCTCTGTTTGGAACCGAAAAAAGGTTCATGCTAAAATACAGTGAAGTATGGAATTAAGAGTTCCTTTCACTGGAACCTACAGACGAGTCATTTCTCCCTCTGTGGCTAGACTCACATGTTTGGTTTGTTTGTATCTACCCAGAATGCCTTGTGTTGTAGTCCATTTCCTGCTCCGGTCCGCTTGGCATTCACATATGTATTTGAACCACACCGAGGTTTTTAGGCGGACCAGAGTTCACTTATTTGGTCTGGATCAGAGTTTGATTGTGCATTCACACCTCCCCAAATGAACCAGACTTTCTAGACAAACAAACTAGAATTCAGTTGAAGAGGACTAAAGAAGGGCTTTTTTCAATGCACCCGAAGACTCAACATCCTATGATTTAAAGTGGCTTTCCACTTCCAGCCTGAGTTCCCATTGTGTTCCCAATTCCTTCCTGCTTTAATATCAGAAAGAAACAGTTGCTTTTGGACTAGTCATTAGGAAATTACTTTACCAAATGGTTTGTGGAAGAAATAAGCATCTGCAGGTGTTGGACTTCATATACCTGTAATACTTTGATCCAATGTATTTTCTGGATAATGACTGGTTCATCTTACCAATAGAGTCGCCTACTGCAGATTAGATATCAATTGTTTTCAACCTTTCAACAAAACTTTATTTCTCAAAAAAAAAAAACATAACATTTAATGCTAAAATATGTCCTGTGATTTCAAAGTCGCCAGTGGGAACCTAACACCAAATTTACAGCAATTAAAATTTATTAGACATCAGTTTTACACATGGCAGATAAAAAATAATAGATCTGTGCTCTAATGAAACAGGTAGTGCATCCTTACCCGTTGGGATGCCTGTAGTGAATTCCTGTGGCGCTCCTCTGTTTCCCTTTTTGTAACAACACTGTTCTTTTCCAGCCACTCACATAATTAGCATTGTTGTCCTTGTACAAAGAGGAAAGGGAAGAAAAAGAAACTACAACTAGTCTTGGTTGTTCTGCATCCTTGAAGTGACAGTCCCATAAATCATTTATTTCTCCTGCTTACATAAGTGTGAGGCAGCGTTTTAAAGTTTTGCTTTGAAACAGCAACTCGGAGCGCCAACGCAAACGCCTAACTGCTCACGCTCCTTCAGACAACTGCAAGGTGATCTTGACTCATTTTACTCCAACGAGCCATGAATAAAACATGTATTGATATGCATATCAAAAGCCAAGTGTTGGCAAAGCCAAACAAAGCAAAACAAAGATGTTGGGGGGCAGTGGAGAGAGGAAAGAAAAGGCTCGTACTCTTGAACCGCTCTCTGAATCCGTAACAGTGCCAATTAGCAAGGGCTTGGCACCGAGGACATCTGGGAGAACCTCCCCCTCCTTCATCTTGACATAATTGCTCCTCCTGAGGACAAGCAGGTGACTTCACCTAGAGACGCACACTCCAACTTACCCCGACACGTCTTCAATTTCTTTGGGCTTACAGCTGAGCTTCTACTATGACGCCATCAAGAAGATCTTCACCCTAATGAGAGCTTTAATCGACTGCAGAACAGTCGTTACAACAATGAAAGCCAAAGCCAGTCAGGTCAGTCTAGCTGCGTTGTGCAAATGTAGACTTGCACAAATTTAAATTACAAAAATAAATTTGTTTAAAAGAAGCACACAGATTTTCAAAAAATTTAAAAATTTTTGATAAAAAGTTTTTGCGTTAGCATAAGATGAGTTGCTTTTGGCCGTCTGGAAATAAGTGTATTTCACAAAACTGCAATGGAAACACTTTTTTCGCATCACACAAGTCACATGATTGTAACTACTGGTGAAAACCACAGGAAGTGGTTGGAGGATGATGTTTTCTTTGTTTGTTGTTTTTTTTCTAACAATATGCAGCTGGCTCCACCACAGCTCTCACAGCATCACAGTTCATAAAATGTTGTGTGTCATTCCATAACTCCGCCGTAAAATCATAAAAAAAAATCATAAACTGTTTTTTTATCTCAAAAACAAAAAAACAGCTGGGACAGCTGGGCTCCCAAGAAGGCGGGGCCTGTTTTGCATGAACAAACATATTCACCTGTGATGTTAATTTCATTTTTTATTTAATGAAAACACCTCAATTGTGAAATTGTGTCTTTTTGACATTAGCAGATTATTGACAACAATTTGTGCACATTTGTGACAGAAATGCAGGTATTGAGAGTGTAGCAATCAGCTGAAACACGACAGTGAAAACCCACTAAATGGGTGATCAACTTCTAATCAACACATATGATGGAGGGGGGGGGGGGACAGCTGGGCCAGTTTGGAAGAATGTGTGGATGGAGACCGGGGGGTGGAGGGAGGCAAAGGGTAGTGCCAGCAGCAGGGCTCAGCTAGCCTGGCACTAACCAGCTCACCACGGGCAGCTCAGCAAGTGGACACAGGTCAGTGTTCATCCTGTTACTGTAAAATAGCCTGAAGAATTCAGGGCAACACTACTGGAGGGAACCCTGACACACCAGGCCATCTGACGGTTCCCCTTATCGCCCTTCATGGGCCGTGAACAAGAATACAGAAACGCATTAGGAGTCATTTCTGCATCCAGGAGCACTGCTGTTCTGACAGATGCTGCAGAGCGTTGACCCAAAAGCATTCAAACTCAGATTTGATTTGAGATGGATGTTTATCAGTGAGCCACCCAATCCATAAAATAATAAGAACATGTGCCTTGATTTTTTTTTTTGCACTTACTCTGAACGTCGACAACTGAACATTTTACAGATGCTTTCCTTGAGTACTGAAAATTGTTTCAGAGTTCTTCACTTTTTTTCCCACAAAATATTTGATATTTATATTTCCTCAGATGAATCATCTGGTTTGCCTCCCAGAGCTCACTATTCAATAAGGCTCTAATAAATTTGCATGTGTTAAATAAGAAAGATATCAAAACTCTTTACAATGTTTATATTATAGCACTCTGACTTCATTCAAATAAATTAATTACAGGACAAAGATAAAGAATGACAAACTTCTGTTATCGCCTGATCCACTTCAAAGTAAAACAGACACAAACACCACAGTCTAACCACAGCTGGCTAACAACAAACCAGACCATGAGGTCCGAGTTGAAATAAAACACGACTCCTGAATTTCACATTTTTGTCTATTGATTGATTCAGTCATCAACCGAAACATAGTAAAATTGATCATTGTTTTGAAATATGACTCCAGTCAGCTCACCAACAATTTATAAATGTATTTATACTCAAGAGAAAAAGAGATGTCAATCTAAGCCATGTTTTTTTTTTTTTTTTCTGTTTTCTGTTTTGTTAGAATCCTTTTTCAGAGATTCTTAGTTTTAAATTTAGCAGAACAAAACTTTGCCATTTTTGTTCTGCACTGTCTTTTATGTCTCATTTCACTCCTTTGTCATTTTGTGCCTTTTGTAGTTCTATTTTCTGAACTGAAACTGCCTGCCACACGAAAACAAATCCATAGTCTCTTCATACGATCGTAAGTAAATGTGCTTAAAAGACATCAGTAAACAACATCCACCAGCATGGGGTCCTGACAGGCACTCTGAATTTGATCAGAGTTAACAAGCTCAGGAAAATCAGACCCAAAGTAAAAATACAGTAGGTGAAATACAAAACCTTTGCAAAATGACAGCAAATTATATAAGAAGTATTCATTAAATTTTGGCCTTTTAAACAATCTTAAAAGGCCTTAAAAGGCAATTTTTTTGCTTGAAAAAAATTTAACTACAAATGAACAACAGCAAAAAAGACTTAAAACATCTTTACCCTCCTGAGCTTGTTTCCTCCTGTTTGCTGCTGTTTCCTCCCAGAGGGATTTAACAAGAAAACTCTGTAATGAGTCAGCCAGGACTCCAGGTATTATGGGATTTGTGACAAATCTCCTATTGTGGAAAGCAGTATATTTCTCTGAGTAAAGAGCAAAAAATCTTATGATTAGTTTGATGCCTGCGACAGACTGGCGACCTGTCCAGGGTGACCCCGCCTCTCGCCCAGAATGATAACTGGAGAGAGACACCAGCACCTCCTGACCCCACTAGGGACAAGGGTGTTAGAAAATGGATGGATGGATGGATGGATGGATGGATGGATGGATGGATGGATGGATGGATGGATGGATGGATGGATGGATGGATAGTTTTGTTTTTTATTTATTATGTTGTTGGACTTTCCATCCAACTCAGTTTTAGAACTCTTGGGAAAGATGTCTGTGCATTTCTTCTTCTTTTTTTTTTTAATATTAAACTTTCTCTCAGCAAAACACTTTTTAGAAAATGAGCCAGTTTAATGTAAATTAGCTATTTAACATCACAGCAAATTATGCACATAAAACTCCTGGTAAGAACACAGAACAGAAGACAATATGGACAATAACTGGACATGTTCATAGTTGAGGCTTCAAGCTGACTCCGGTAGAGGAAAAGTTACTAAGTGTTTCACAGGATTAGAATTCCAGATCAATACCTGTGGAACCAAAGGGCTTAATTGGCTGAATTACTATTGACGGTGGTGGAAGAGACAGCTGTCCTCCAGTCAGGTCCGTTAAACGCTGCCTGTGCATGTCAAACAGCTCAAATGCAATTAAAAACACAATCCCACTGGGTTTCCAGGGACTGCCTTCAATCTCAAACAGGGTTTCCCTCATTGATTTATCGCACTCAACTGTTTAAAAGTGTAAACTATTTAAATAGAGACAAAAAAGTAGTTCTGTTTCTGACGTGGCTCCTCTGCTTGGTTAGACCTTCTTCAGAGTTGCTGCTGATAACAGTTACATGTGCTCTGACCATTTAATTTCACTTTAATAATGACCCATTCTGCTGCTTCAGATAATAAACATGTCTATTTTCTGTAAACTTTTGGCTCAGTTACTGCTCTGACTATGTTGTTGTTTTGTGTGCTGCTTTCTCAACAATTTGTCTTTTTCAAGTCTGTATACTTCAGTTAATGATCAATTACTAAATTAGTTGACAGTCATTTCAATAACTGATTACTTATGATTAATCTGATTAATTGTTTCAGCCCCAAATAGAATGTGAAACTGAAAAAGTGCAAAATGGCAAAATGATCTGCACCATCTTTATATGTAATTACTACCAGTTGGTAGTCGGTCATATAAAGACTGTAATAATATAATAATAATAATTTAAGAATAATAAACATCTGTCATGTTAATAAAAATCTCTACTCCTCCATTTCAGAACATAAAATAACTGAACGTGTCCTGAAAGTAAAGATTGTGTTCTCTGAGAGAAACAATAAAAAAGCTGATAGACGATCAGCTCAGGAGTACAGTTAGGCATTCAGCAATATCCACACTGATTACTCTGTGTAATGACCGGCTCCAGCAGATTCCACTGATGCTAATGGGCTGAATTAATACTGCCACTTATCTGGAAAGGCTGATCGATGACTTGTAGGCCTAATTATGACATTTCATTAAACAGATCCTGGTGGAGGTGTTGCTGCGTTTTTAGCTGGCGCGCCGTCGAGAACGCTGCTTCTGACTGCCCTCAGAGTAACTCATGAGGCTGCTGCTTGTTCAGAAGTGTAAACTGCAGGCTCAGATTGTTGCACTGCCACATCATTTCCTACTTCAGGTGTGCTCTCGTCAAAACGACGGCTCCGTTTTCTGCGAAATGAAACATGAAAACGCAGCTACAGCAACAGGCGCCCGTTTCCCACGTTTGCCTACAAAAGGATTGTGAGCCTTATGATCCTCGCCTGTGCTTGAAAACATATTTTGAAAGTAATGAAGTCAGATGGCCCCATCTAGGCAGTACATTAAGTTATTGATGATAACAGATGGCACTCTTTAACATTACAAGGGGCTGGTTTTCCAGTTTGCAGGGATGTATTTGTGTTTACTGGCTGAACGTTTTATTCAGCGCTGATGTGAGATGCGCAGACTTTACATTTCAGAGTGTTTTAATTAACGGCAGGCCCAGACTGGAGAATGAAGCAGCAGAATGGGTCATTATTAAAGTGAAATTAAATGGTCAGAGCACATGTAACTGTTATCAGCAGCAACTCTGAAGAAGGTCTAACCAAGCAGAGGAGCCACGTCAGAAACAGAACTACTTTTTTGTCTCTATTTAAATAGTTTACACTTTTAAACAGTTGAGTGCGATAAATCAATGAGGGAAACCCTGTTTGAAACTGAAGGCAGTATTTGAGACAAGAACACCTTCGTCTGTAGATATGTTTCAGCCCAAACTCCTCATGTTACAGTTATAGCTGAATTACTAAAGGAATACTACTGTATTGTAATATTGATAATAAAATTTTTCTATTTGGATTTAGTTCTTTTTTGTAAAGTGGACAAAATATAAATGAATACATCATGTAAATATTGAAGATTTAGCTAGAGAGGCTAATTTTCACCTGTAATGTGTTTCTTATTTAAAAAAAAGGAATTACATTTTTTGTTAGTTTTCATCTTTTAATGTATTTCTACTGTCGTATATAAAAATGCTGAACTGGTTAAATAAAAAAATCTGCAGAATGTGCCAATTTTTATTCATTAAATGTTAGAATAATCAATAGGTTATTAAATTATTAAAGTAATCATTAGTTGCAGCCCTAATTCTACATTTTCTTTTTTTATAAAACATATAGTCACAATATTATATAAAAAGAAATCATTAAAAATACACAAATTAAAAACTTTTCTAGGGTTGCTTTGTCCTGTTATAACCATTTTCTTGTCAAGTTATCTTACTTGCTGTTAACAAAATGATTATTATATATATGTTTTTTGGGAAACTTCTTAAAGTATATTGGCAAAATACATAAGTTTGCTCTATAAAGGAACATTCCACTTGAAAACATCTGTTTCCTGTAATATTTTAGGATTGGACAGTCCCAGAAAACGTAATAATGGTTTCCATTTTGATTTCCACATTTTCACCAGCAAGCAGGAGGATTTCCATCATGGCTTTTCTGAGCAGGTGTGATACAGAATCTTATGAGGTTTTTTTCATCCAAATCCTGCCACTGCAGTGATTTATTAAATGTCCACTGGTCTCGTCTCCATACTGTTGGCCGTTCCTCCTCTGTTGTTAAGTTTCTCTTTTTCCCACTTTGCTTTAATATGAAGAGTCGTATTGTTTTTAAAATCTACTTGGACTTGGGCGTGCCGTGGTGGCGTAGGGGTTGGCGCGACCCTCATTTTGGAGGCCTTGAGTCCTCGACGCGGCCGTCGCGGGTTCGACTCCCGGACCCGTCGACATTTACCACATGTCTTCCCCCCTGTCTTTACCCCCTTCCTGTCAGCCTACTGTAAAAAATAAGGGACACTAGAGCCCACAAAAAGCCCCCTGGTGGGGAAAAAATAAAAAAAATCTACTTGGACTTTATAGATAAGTGAAATAGTTTTCTCTTTAATATTTTAATAATGTGCATTATTTAAAAAAAAATGCATATTCATATAAGCCTGTAGATGGAATAAGGATGTTTCAGAATGGCATTGATTTTTTTAGAATCTGGGTTCTAGTAAACCAGGACCAGATTATGTTTCTCCATCAGGATACGAATTGAAACTTTGCTAAACGCACCAAAAGTGGTTTATATTGTGCCATTGTTTTGATGCACAGTGGGAAAAAAAACACAAAAAAAACTTTTCTAGACTAACAGAATAAAAAAAACAAAACAATCAAACCCACCAATAATATGAAACTGTATGTTTTTCTTTTTCTTGACCCTGTTAACGTTTCAAATGCTGGAGGATTTTCTACAACAACCAGGACACTTTGTTCATTTCTCTAAAATGCTTCTCTTACTGAACTGAAACACGAAGGAATGAAACAGCGATAAGGGGGTAAGTAACGGAGTACAAACTGGCGAAGGACCAATGAAGATGTGAAAAAATAACTGTCATCAAAACAAAGTCATGTAATGAGCATTTCAATCCTAACTAAGTAATGGTGTAGTGGGAACGCCAACACAGAGTAGCACATATCTCTTTAGATTGATCTCTTTTGTAACTGTAACTCATAGTGTTAAATAGAAATTTTCTGTTATTTTGTTCCTTAAAAACAAGACACTATTTATATGTTGAGGCTCTATTAATTAGTCCCAAATATTGTTACAGTTCTTTAAAAACTCCCCAAAGGTGGGAAGCCTTTATTTAAATAGATTTAAATATTAACAGACACAATAGTTTCCAACAGCTGTGCTGCTGTTTAAAAATGTACATTTAAGAATCACATTCATTTAGCAGAACAGGGATCATGCAGAATGCTGCATTGACCTTGTTTTTTTTTATGTCAGCATTCCCAGCTATTTGCCATGACTTCAGCAAGTTGCCCTATTTTGCTATTTGCAATGACAGTAGAACCACAGCAGAAACATCCTGAGTCGCGCTCTGGGCAGCCGATGACTCACTCAGTGGATCCAGTCTTTGGGTGACACATGGCTAAACGGCTGCACTCTCCCCTCAGCATAAGTCCTCTCCTTGCCTCGGACTGGAGCCGCTGAGCTGCTTGGTAAGCATTTTAAACCAAGCCTTGCATCAGCTTTTGAAACACAGCTGACAGTGTGACAGAAACATGAATAAAGATCAGGTAACTTAAAATACACTGACCATTGAGATCAAGTTTGAGAATTTCTCTTCAAAATCACATTCTCGTTCAAATCACGTTCTCCTTTTCTGAGACTATGGATTCTTCTGTCTTACAGGTATGATGTTGTGTTTTATCATATTGCATCATCCTGTATCATTTAACGTTCATGTTGTACATTTGTCTCGTAATGTAGTTTTAGGACATTGAATGTGTGATGCCAAGTGAAGTGTCTTGTAATTTACAGACAACAAGCTGCTACTTTCTTCACTCACTTCTAACATACAACATTATTTTACCAGCATGATTTGAAGAGGCAGACCTGCATTACCGTCAGCTGTGATCCCCTCCACTCGCGGAATGGAAGCTGTTTATTATTATTATTGTTATTATTATTATTATTATTATTATTATTATTATTATTATTATTATTGTTGTTATTATTATTATTATTGTTTATTATTATTATTATTTGTTATTATTGTTATTATTATTATCATTATTATTATTATTATTAGTTATTATTGTTATTATTATCATTATTATTATTATTATTAGTTATTATTGTTATTATTATCATTATTATTATTATTATTATTATTATTATTATTTGTTATTATTATTATTATTATTATTTGTTATTATGGTTATTATTATCATTATTATTATTATTATCATTATTATTATTATTATTATTATTATTATCATTATCATTATTATCATTATTATTATTATTATTATTATTATTATTATTATTGTAGCTTTTCTCTGGGGAAACGTGAGAAAATGATTGATGTAAAATCTGTTTTCTGATTGTCTGGATGATTTTTCTGCAGCTACATGATGAAACCTGCCAACGTTTCCTGACGTTTTCAGGCTGATTCTCCTTAAAAGTGTTTCATCAAATCAACCAGAATAACTAAACTTGGAGCACAACTCCAGGAATGATTTCAGTCCAGCAGAGGAGACAAATGCAGATCATAAAAACATTTTAACCACAAAATAAAAACACCACAAAAACCAAAAAATATTTTCACATTTCCTCAGGGAAAAACCAGAGAGCAGCTCTAAAACAGAAATACAGCTTGAAAAGAGCAAAAAAATGTTTTTAAAGAGAGAAAAACACTGAGAAGTAAAAAAATAATTTTAACGTTTGTGAATTAATTATTATGAATTTCACAAAATCTCCTTAATTTCTTACATTTAGGCCCACATAGCACAATCTTAAATGTGCAATAGGTGAGGTGTGAATGCTAACCGACCTCTGACCTTTGGTCAGACCGGAGACCGCTCCAAAAGCAGGAAGTGGACTACAGCGCAGGGCATTCTGGGTAAATACAGCCAAAGCTAACATGTTAGCCTAGCGCAGGGGTGTCAAACTCCAGTCCTCAAGGGCCGGTGTCCTGCAACTTTTAGATGTGCTTCTGCTGCACCACCTGAACAGAATAATTAGGTCATTAGCAAGATTCTGGAGATCTGATCTACACAAGGAGGAGGTAATTAAGCCGTTTCATTCCAGTGGTTTGTATCTGTGGCACATCTAAAAACTGCAGGACAGCTGGAGGACTGGAGTTTGACACCCCTAGCCTAGCGCTAGCAGCAGAAATGGCTCCTGGTCTTCAGCCAAAGACTAAAGCGAAATCCTCCAACACTAAAATCTGATCCTCCATCTTGTTTCCACCTGGTGAAGAAGGAAGTTGCTCTCAGCGTCTTCNGTTTCCTTCAGTGGTTCTTGGTGCAGCGCCCCCACAGGCCAGGAGGGGAACAGGTTGGTTTGACTCAGAACCACAGCAGCTGGAGGTGGAGCAGATGTTCTGGTTCCAGTAGAACCGGGTCGACCCGACTGAAGGAGGAAAGCTTCCTGAGGTTTCAGTGAAAGATGTCATTAGTCACTGACTGAATCATGTGGATAAAGATGATCTGTGTTGTAATAAGTGTTGATTGTTATTTTTGACAGAAGGAGTGTGAATGGTTGAGTTTACCACTGTGGACTGACTAAAGTGCTGGCTGGAGGATCGGATCCTTCAGGGTTTTAATGCTGACATGGCTCCTAAAGGCCGCTAAGCTAATCTGGTTAGCCGCAGACGGACTTCCGGGATTCAGCACACAGGAAGCCAACACGCCATGTTGCTTTATCCCTGCATGTCCTGCCTCTCCTGTTTTCAGAGCGGCCGAAACATCCTGGCCACCTCGGCCCACTCACATGGTACCCCAACCCAGATTTTACAGCTGGATGAAGAGCATCAATGGATTCAGTGAGCGAGCGCCAGACAATGGCCGCCATGTCCAGGCTGGCACGCCAGCCCAGGATTTCCTGGCTTAAACCACAATAAAAAAAGAAGTTGTACATTTCCGGCTCCAGAGGGAAGAATGAGGCGCTGTGAATGTTGGGTCTCTGACCGGCCAGCAGAGCGGCAGCTGCCGCTGCTGGTGCTTTGTTTCCCTCGGTCATTGTGAGTTACTGTAAGGGTCCGGCTGGCCGCCTGACACCAAACGGCTTCAGCAAAGCAAACAGAGGCAGAATGAGCGGCGGGCTTCAAACGGCAGAGCATCCCTGACAATAAACGCCGCGTCTCAAAGGTCACATGGAGCCTCCATAAAACAAAACCAACTTACAGAAACTTTTCAGTAAGAAATACGAGTTTAAGTCAATAATTCCTTAGTATTGATTTTAAAATTTTCTAGTTCCCCTGGCAGATTATTTCACTTATAACATTTGAAAAATATCTTGTTATAAATGAAATGATCTTTTCATCAAGATTATTGACTTACAACTCCTATTTCTTTCTGAAAAGTTATTTGTAGTTTAGTTTTGTTTTATTTCAAGGGAACTAAGATATTCAGACTTGAAATTCAATCAAAATATTTGGTAAAGTTTTGTGTTTTTGCAGTGTATGCTGCTTTTTATTGCCAGTCTAAATCAAGTGTGAAATTTGTTCCCAGGAATATACATTTGTAAATAAATAAAATGTGGTATATTTACAGTATATAACACATAGATGTATTTCTGGAATAAACCTTTTTCGAAGATTTGAGGAAATAGTTTTTCTTCTTTACTCTTTGAAAAACAAACCCGTTGGGAAGCGAGCAAGCATCAGAGAGAAGCCAGCGGCTCTGAACGGAGCAGCTTTGGGTTAAATCCGGGCTTACAGGCGGCTCGCTCTCACCCGGGAGGAAAAACTCTCCCTCTGAGGATCAGACAGCGCTCGGTTTTGTGCTGAAGGGAAATGAGAGACGCTGGCGATTATCAGCACCAAAGGCAAAAGATCCCCTCCATCTTAAACCCTCCAGAAAGATCTGAGGCCGATTCGCTGCTTTATTCCTCCTGATCTGAAACACAAAAGCTCCTCATGACGGAGACTGAGAGGCAGAGCGCGAGACGTGGAGCTTATTGTGTAAAAAATCTTCATCTTTCCTTTAATTACTCAGAGTACAGTAGTGTGAAATCCTCCCTGTTCATTCAGGGACAACTGATAAAAGTTCCTCCACACTAAAAAGTTCAAATTGAAGCTTTACTCTTTGTTTCCTGGTTACTCACATGCTGGCATTAGCACCGAACACAGCAGCTACAGGAAGCTGATAGTTTCTGTTTTGGCAGATAATCATTGTTCTGACCTGGTGAGTTCAGGTAGCGAAGGAAGCTGAGTGAGTTTAGGACCTCACTGACCTCTGACCTGACACTCTGACTATTCTTCAGTTTGGGTCTGAACTGATTCTACAAACTGAACAGATTCAGCTCCATGTCCCAAAACCTCCTGTACACTCTGACCAACACACTCTGACCAACACACACTCTGACTAACACACACTCTGACCAACACACTCTGACCAACACACTCTGACCAACACACTCTGACTAACGCACACTCTGACCAACACACACTCTGACCAACGCACACTCTGACCAACGCACACTCTGACCAACACACTCTGACCAACACACACTGACCAACACACACTCTGACTAACGCACACTCTGACCAACACACACTCTGACCAACGCACACTCTGACCAACACACTCTGACCAACACACACTCTGACCAACACACTCTGACCAACACACTCTGACCAACACACACTCTAACACACACTCTAACACACACTCTGACTAACACACTCTGACCAACACACACTCTGACCAACGCACACTCTGACCAACACACTCTGACCAACACACACTCTGACCAACACACACTCTGACCAACACACACTCTGACCAACACACTCTGACCAACACACACTCTGACCAACACACTCTGACCAACACACACTCTGACCAACACACACTCTGACCAACACACACTCTGACCAAC
>CAEFZX010021365.1:0-44081 GCA_903066825.1 Alfaro cultratus
GACCCTTGGGGAACTCCAGAGTTAATTTCATTCAGTTTGGATGTAAAGTTGCCTATGGACACGGAGAAGGTTCTGTCGGACAGGTAAGATTTAAAAGTGGTAGAAACCTACCCCAAAAAGTTGTATGTCCTTTTCACAATTTTCACTTAGGACAGGCTGAGTAAAAATTTGCACCCAACTGTTTAGGTTATTATTTCAAAAATATAAAACAGTGTATCATTTTGCTTCTTTTTCACAAATGCATACTGCTGTAGCAAGGCACTGTAATCTTTCATATGCTAGTTGACCATGCTTGCAAATAAGGTGCTTAATACAAATAACCAGTTTTTTTTGTTTTGTTTTTTACAGAAAACCCTAATATATCACTGAATCGATAAACAGAAAATTGAATGCATTAAGCTGCTGATGTTTTTACAGAAAACTTTTTCACTTACTTTCATTTCTTGCTGGAACAACTACTTTGGTAGCCCTACTTCATATATTGTCAGTGCTGTAGCCTAACTTCCCTGGTGCTGCCCTGTTGGCTCACAGAAATAAAAATGGACCTCATATAGGCAGCAACATTTCACTGCATTCAACTAAGCGTTTCAACCATTGGAATCTCTTTTCTGTGTTTCAGCTCTCTGATATGCTATACCAGGGAACTCAAAAATTCCAATAAATAAATCAATTTAAGCAATCCACACACATGCTCAGAGCTGAGTCTCCTTCACCCTCGTTTCCTCCCTACTCTCTTTCTTTCCCTCACTTTGGATCTCTCCTTTCTTTCTCCCTTTCCTCACCTGTCTCCCATCTCACTCCCCACTCTTATATAAACCTCTCAGCATCCACGGCTACCCAACATCCATCACAGCCCAGAAATTTAAGGAGCCAAATTGGCCTCATCTGTCTCAATGCTGAATGCAGATGGAGTTTCTTCTGCTGAGGGAGGTGTAGTTAGTCACCCCTGCAGCCCTTACCCAAGCTTTGCACCGCCTTAAAGCCAAACGAGTATGCGCCAATGCTATCGCGCTGTTACGAAGCTAGCTGTGGGAATAAAGAGGGCATGGTGGTGAAGTGACCACCGCACTGACCACACACGTTCTCCGCCTCATTCGGTTTACTTTCAATCACATTTCTTTTTTATTTTCTACTGGCCACCTAGCCTTTATTGTGGCTCGCTCGCTTTCTGTTGCCCACTCTCTTACTTCTTACTTCTGCTTGCTCCCACTCCCAGCACGCATTCACAAACACATTGACACAAACACGCAAGCACTGGTGGCCATTACACAACCCCACAGTACAGTCTGAGGCAGCTTGCCTGGCCCTGGCTCGTTAATAAAGGCCCTAAATAGGCAGCATGCATAAAACATGAAGCACCGCATGCTGCTGTAATGAACTGCTGCTCTATAATTGCATCTCAGAGCCGTAAAATGAAGACAAAATATTTGAAGAGGGATTCTGTCACCTCTCTGCAGACGCAACACTAATCACAGGCGTTCTCTGGGGCCCCGGGGGGTCTCCTCCTGACAGAGAGCAGGGGGCTAAATGCCTGGGGCGGTGACATTGGCAACACCCTCCAACTGATGGAACATAATTGAATAATTGCTGATTAGAAAAATAGGGGGAGAGGTAATAGTATAATAGTGTCCAGTGTGTTATCTGAAGTGATCCCACAGGGAAGGACAATACAAGCCCAGAAAATGGTCTCCAAAAACTTTTATCTGATGCGCCTGGGAGGAAATGATTGATAATTAAAGGACTGTTTCTGAGCCTGGAATATTTATTAAAGAGAAACGGAAAGGGTTGTTGCCCGTTCAGGACAGCAGCTCAGTAAAAATGTCTGAGTGTTTCTGCCAGACAATGTTCACACTGGACTTACCTGGCCAGTGTTCCTAAGATCTGTCAGGTCTAAACTCCATTGTCTCCAGATTCAGTTTTTCAGAGTCTCATTGGATGGATGCATGAAAGCCTGGAAATATATATATTTTTTTATGCCCCAATTTTTCCATCCTTATCCACGCTTGGAAAACCTTAAAAATTTCATAAATATCCAAACTTTACCAAACCGCATTGAAACCCTGCATATATCAACCTATAGTAACAAAGAGACTTGTATAAACACACACACACACACACAACAGAGAGATGAACACTCAAACACACTGACAAGCTCCAAGACAGGCAGGCCTCTGGATGAGAGATTGGAGTCTCACCCAGGGGTGTCACCCAGACAGTTAGAGAGTTTGTGTAGTGACAGGGTAGCCGTGGTGACATAATGAAGGTGCTGTGCCTGTCACCGGGGTCAGCGGTGATCACCGCGCCTGGCTGTCGAGAAGGTTACGGACGCATGTAATGAATCCCACCAATGACAAATGGCCCTCAACTTAGGGCTGAGGCATCTGACAAACTCAAGCTCATCACTTGGACTCACTCACAAGGAAGGAACACGCATTCGGATCACAAACAGCAGAAATTGAAGGAAGAACCATCAGGAACCGGAGGATATGTGTGCAACACTGTTTAAATGTCTTTGTTCAAGCCATCTTTTGAAACATAAAAACACCCTACTTATTTTGTTCTTGTTCTGAAGCAGTGACAATAGAAATGTCATCACTAGTACAATCCACATTGTTTACCATGCACAAAGGGTCACCTGAATTCAGAACCAAAAATCTCATAAAATAGTTGAAAGCAAGATCCAGACAGACTCAAATATACACAGACTCAAATGTATGTATAAATATACATAAATACATAATTTTAATGTAACATGCTGACCACCAACAAACCAATCTGACACTGTCCATTTTATAATCCTGGATGTAAATGGACTTTGTCTGAGGCTTGTTTTTTTCCTTCTCAGGGTTCGGTGCCTTGAGCACTACTGCAGCGGTATGCCAGTCCACCTTAACTTTGTTACAAGACTTGTTGCTTACAATAATGTCTGCAGCCGCAGAAACTTTCCAAACCTTAGTGTGACATGTGGAACAGACCCAAGCATGGAAAGGTCCCAGAGAGGATGTTTGTTTAATGATTGTTGGAAGGTTAACAGTCAGTCCGGCATGCTGAGCAACAAAATCCCCCTCAGAGGGCTGAAACTGTTTATGTTATTTGTTATGGATGTCAATTTCCCTCCATTTAGGAGGTGAATTAACAGGACAATACAGTGGGATTGGAGCCTTGTATGGTGACTGTTGTCTTCCTGTGTAACACACTAAGCAGTTCTGAATGGGAGTCTGGATGTAAACACTACGTGGCATTGTTAAAACTAACAGGGCAATCAACTTGATTACAAAAGAAATATACATTTTAACATCAAATGTTGCATAATTTTTATAATTTTATATTTTTTTGCTTTCTTAAATATGCAAATCATATCTGCAGCAAGAAAATAAAATTCTAAGCATAATATGACATTATGCAGTACAATTCTGATATTGAATCCAAAACTTCATCTAGTCTGGGAATGTGTAAATGTGTTTCTGAAGAATGTAGCAGGTGGGATATAAATGTAGGGCGACAGCTGCCAAATGACAGGCAAGATTAAGATGGGAATGGAGAAGGGCAATCCGCAACAGAGAGGAACATGACAGTAACAGCAGCTCCGATTAGACTGAGGTCCTGTAGGCACGCGCTTAGTGTGTTTGGCATGTCATTGGGACAGATGAGAAGGATCACAGAAACCCACTGTATCTTATTCCTAATTCAAACAAACAGGGAGTGTAAGGAGAGCCACATGGTGCTCTTTAATGACTGACATTTTGTTAGGGAACCATCTGCATTGACCTGGTTTGAATTCAAATACTCAGTGTTTATTTCACAATGAGCTGCCAATATTCACCAATGCAAAATTCCAATGTGCTTGAGTGACTCAAAGGTTGTTGACTTCATGCATTTTTTTGTCCTTTTTTTCACTTTAGGGGTTTTCCTTCTTGGTACATATTTAATGCAGCTTGACCAGGGAATTAATGACAGATTGCCTGAATACGTGCATGTAATACTTTCTGCATGAAGTAAATGGGTGAACATGAATTATTGAATTTGATACATCATAACTTGGAACATTTTGCACTAATTCTACCACCATTCAAATGCAGATTTAGAACGCTGCAATTTTTAGATGGCAAATTGTAGTTTGACAAAATCTCAGGAGATGTGTGAAAGTAAACCATTTTATTTGAGATTTAGAAACACCCAGATTCAATTTTCAGTGATTAATGCTCTTCTAAACGATCCTAGAAACAACTGTACTGTTTATAGAAATTGGTTGTTTTTGTATCTTTCAAATGGTATTATAAGCGGTGCACATTATGTTATTGGTGTTAAGACGTTGGTGTTTTCTTTTTTTTAGATCTTGTGTTTTTTTTTTAGAAACACAGTAAAAGATTAGCTGTTTTGCCTACAGTGAGTACCTGTCTCTTTGTATCATGTGACATGCTCTCCTTTCCTAAGTTATCGCAAGCTGACCCTGGAGAAGTTACATCAAGAAAGCTGAAAGACTATTCATTATATGTTACAACATTTGTGTCAAAACACTATTTTTTTTGTCAGTACACAATTAACTGGAATCACAAGATTGTCTAGTCTTTTAAACATGTCAGTGGTTCAACAAACTCCTCGAACTGTCAACAAAAGCAAATATTTTACTAAAGTCTGTTGCTGTATTTGTTGAACCAGATATTTACATACTTTGCAAAAAACCGATAATCTTGTTTTTCTCAGTGACCAACATTATGACTAAGACCCAGCTTTTCCTGTGCAAGGTCAGTTAGAAATAATGGAAACAGAGTGAGAGAAATAATTTCTTTGTTTCTTTACTCCTTTCTTCAAAATAAGAAGTTGGCATGCTCATTACTATTCTGTCTTAACAGTTTGGAAAAGCTGTCCAACAACATTTGTGTTAAATGGTGGTACACCTGGGATGCATTTTAAGGTACAATGTCTGACACACTGCTTCCTTGAGAAATATCAAGGGGGAAAATAAGAAAAAATCCAAGACATCAGGAAGTGAATTATGGACCTCCACATGTCTGCATCATCCTGGGATATAATTTCTAGAAACCTTACAGTGCCACATTCATCTGCTGAACATTAATACTGAAGTATGTGCAACAATTGGACAATACATCTATAGATGTCAAGAAAATGGGCACAGCAGTCTAAAAGGTCAAATGTGAGGTAGTGGATGCTATGTTATCATATTTTTTAATTTAGACTTGATCAAATGTAGCTTGTTACATTTCAAAGACATTGATTTTAATGAAGTACTGAACTGGATTGGTATTAGGGACAAAAGCTCCTGATTCTAACATCCTTAAAAGTAATTTGCTATTGTGGGAAGAAAGATTTTGTAGGCATCATATTGACATCATACGCAAACCAATTAAAACTCAGAAAACCTCAAAGATAATGAAAGTCTTAAGCATTCCCAAAAGAAATTAACATGCAGCTGTAATTTAATAACAAACTCTCGTATTTACTCATGCAGCCAAAAATCAATCTCAGTCTACTATTTTTTATACAGATAGACCGAGGGAAAAAATGCAAACTCTAAGTAACAATGCCACAACCATGTACACAGATGGAGATCAATTGTAATTAAAAGTGAACAAGTGTTGTGCTTTGTACAGTCAAAGAGTGCACTGGTCATTTAAATCGTTTTCATCAGTTATCAGTTTTAAACAAAGTCCACGGCTCCTGTCTCCTTTGGGATAGCGCTCACACTTGCATAGCAAATTTCTTTTACCATCCAAAGGCATTCAAATTAAGTATCAAACAATTTAATGTTGTGTGTCACTCTCCAAAACAATCTGTATTAGAGGCACTTAATTAAACTTTCAAATTGAAATGTACTAATCAGTTGGCGGCAGAGTAGGCGCTTGCTTTTTCTACATGAAACGCCACGGCTGGGCAGCCTGGTACGTTGCCTGCTCATTAACATGAAGGTGCGATTTGCATTTTCTGATGGACTGTTTCTGTTCTTAATATCCCTCTTTCCACTCCTGCATCAATCACGGAAGAGGTAGGCCACCATGGGCCACGATTAACCCTCCAAATCTGCCACAAAACAAATATTACAAGAGTTTACTAATTTGGAGATCAAAAAGCCACTTGTCCATTATATAATTGAAATGAAGGTGGAGTGTAGCACTTCTGAAGAGCTGTATAATTACCAGCTGTTAATTGCACACTTGTGGTGTCTCACTTTTAATTAAAAAGAGCGACTCGTAGCTGGACGATAAGCAACGGTAGAGAGGCTGCAGTCTAATCAACAAAGCACGAGGAATTTGCTTCTGCTGTGGCCAGCAGCGAGGCTGGAGAAATCTTCAAATAACCTGCAGAGATTAAAACATGTCCAATAGGAACAGGCAGGTTTTATTCGGGGCGGCAGGAGCGAGAAATATTTGAAGTGTTGCTGCTGCAAAGTCGTCAGAGGAGCGCAGCTGGGGGTGTGGGTCTAATCAGTCTGTGACGGAGGAAAGGAACCCAGTGAGCTCTTTTATTTTTGTTTGGTTAAAAATACATCTGGACAATATCTAAACAGATGTCTAGGCTGAAACTGAGATGTATTGTACTTGATCTAAAAGTGGAAGTTTACAAAATATCAAGCTAAGAGCTTTAGACATTTATTAGAATCCTAAATGTAGATCTGATTTAGCAGGAGTAATGTACATAAATAAATAATGGACAAATCAGGGATCCTCTTGTGGAAACCAGAGAATTCATAAGTTTTGTGAACAAATGCAAATTAAACTACATTTTCTCAGCTGCCTTGAAGATGTCATGTCAACCACATTACTTTATTATAAGAAAACCACACAGGCATCTCTGGCTCATCACTGTGCTCCACTACTATAGAGAGTAATAGTTCTGTTTCTACCCAGAAAGCAGCCGGTAGTCAGTACAATGTTCAACGACATGTTAGATAAAAATAGCCATTGTTTCCTCCTGCCCTTACTCTACAAATACATAAACATGTTGACATGTTTACCACAGTTCTCACAGAGCTTACCTCTCAAATAAAAGAAATACTGCCTTTCATTCCGCAGTGATTTTTAAGCAACAGATGCAATTTTGACATTACGGCTGCACTTATAACTCATTTAGGCATGAATCAATGTTACATTTATTTCGCTGACATAAGCCTATAAATTTTGCCTAGGTTCAAATCCAGCAAAATTGCTTGGCCTCAAAGTAAATCAAGATGACACTTGGAGTTTTACAAAAAAAACAAAAAAAACATAGAGGGTCTAAAGATTTAGGTTTTGATTTGTATTTCTTTGTCATTTTTGGTGGACAGATTGTTTTGCGGTCCTTGCTGCTTTTACACCAAATATATGTAAATATATGTCACATTTGGTATATATTTAAGTCTTATTGAGATCTACTTGTAACCACAACTTTGAAATAAGTTTTTTTGCCCACATTGAAAGAGGAAAGAGATGAAGGAAGCTAAAGAGGTAACACAGAACTCTCCTTTTACGCTTTGCTCACTTTCTCTTTTCCTGTTTGAAAGTGTGGTGGGCATCTGTTTTTTTGAGGAATTTGAGGGTGTGCCAACAAAGTTTCTAAGCTGTGTGTCTTGCTTTTCACATTGTGTGTTTTTACTTCATACATCAGCCTCTAAAAGACAGCCTGGCAATCCATATGAGCGTGCTCTATCTCTCCAGGAAGTGTCAGTGCCCACAGACAATACACAAACAACCTCAGCTCCCTCGAACAGCAGTTCCTCCTATTCTGTGACCTGTTGAACCACAAAACAAAACACAGCTTCTGCACTTCATAGTCCCAAAAGTGTGCCTATCACTCACACAATGTTTATATTGAAGAGACAGTCACCTTGGTCAGCAATTGTGGTCTGCTCCTGGGCCTACAAAGTCTTTTGAAGCCTCAGCTGAATATATAATGGTACATGGCTACATGATTACGATAACCCCAGTCAACCTTTCCCCGACCTCTTTGGTCACTTTCTGATAAAATTGTCTAGCAGGAAGTGTCCTTTACTGCACTTCCTCCTTCTCATGCTCAATCAACACCTGTCACCTCCCTCATCAGCTTTCCGATTTAAATATCCTCCATCTCAAGTGGTCTATGCTCATCTGGAGGAGATAAACAAACTTCTTGTGTCGACACACATTCCATCCAGTTCAGGATTAAACATTCAATATCCACATCTAAGAAATAATAACAAAATCACTAGGGGCTTCCCAGACCCCCTGAGTGCTGCTACACTTTTAGATAAAGGGCTGCGAGTTTATCTAAGGAAACAGTCGCTGGGGCGAGGATGGTCTGGCCTCACTGACAGATTAGTCCAGCCCAGGCCCACTTCCTGCCCGCTGAGGACACTAATTAGAAGGAAGGACTGACACCACAATAAGAGCTGACAGTTTGAGTGCAGTTAGAACAGGCTTTGCACAATTCACAGCTGTATTAGCACAGTGGCCACAGCCAGCCATGAATTTCATCACATTAGCCCCATGCTTATCTGATGTGACAAAGTCAACCTGGATGTTGTTTGGACAGAACAGTAGAGGGGCGGTTCTGAGGCGCTGATTTATCAGTGGAAGTGCGCGAAGTGTTTTATTTGAAATTTGATCAACATCATCCTCTGCTCCCTGTTTCTCGCTTTTTGCTCTCCGGCCCGCCCCGCCCCTTCTCAATCGACTCTCTCTGCTCAAACGAGAGGAGACAAAAGTCATTGTGAAGCCGGGCCAGTTCCCAGTGTTAATGACATCCTGTTTACAAACATGCTGAACAGTGTCACCAAGGTCATGGTCACTAACACTCTCACACCATGTCTGTCCCAGGCTGATATCTTCTCCTTCTATTCAAATGACCTTTGACCTAATGAAGCTTACAATGTGGTTACCCCTGGGAAAAAAAGTAAGCAGACGAAAAAAATCCTTTCTAGACGACTGTATGTACTGAATGGAAAAAGACATGAGCCTAGAACACAATGTAAGAATAAGTGTGAGAAATACTTCCACATTCACAAATCTGCACTAACACTGCTATTATTCTAATCCCAAAGTCACCAAGAGGAGGAAAAAATGTGTGATTACCCAAAGGGCAAATTTACAATTTAGATACAAATGTGTGCGGGTAATAGGCTGAGCTGGTTTACAACACCAGCATGAACTGAGCTATTGTTTTATTTTGAGAGGTGCTGGCTGTTATTGGATTGTTTTACACTAGCTTAGAGACTTTTATTTCGACAGCTCTCTGTGTAGTGAGACGAGTGTGTGTGACTGAGTCTGAAAGGGAAAAAGAGAGAGGAGGTGGAAAAAGAAGGGGCATAATAACACGTGTTGTGTCTTTGGCTATCTTGACTTTGGTTGCTCTTCTGCCACCATTGATGTGTGCACAGCTAAACAGTGGAGATGCACAGAGTAATCAGCGAATGACTGGAATTGGTTGGTTTTACACTTCCCTGGCTCTGATAAGGGATCAGCTATTCATAAACATAAAAACATTTTTCTGATCAGTGGTACACCATACCAAAATGCTAGCAGGTTGTGTTCACGGTGAACATTCCAGGGGGAAAGTTGTAAACTCAACATGTTTTACATGCAAAATATATATTGTGCATGATATTTACTCAGTCTGCTACTTTGAAGCACTGGGTAAAAACTTCAGGAAGTAGGTGGAAGGTTTATGTTTGCAATAAATTAATTATTTACTAATTTATTACTTTTTTGAATAAATCAGGAATATTTTCCACTGTTACATACTTTGAAAAATTAAATGCATTGTGATATAATGCATTTAATTTAACGCTTATGGCACATAAAGCGTTCAGGCTTTCTGTGCAAAAAATATGGAAGGTAATCTGTCTTGTACAGGCATAAATCTATATAGATACTTTTGCCCCACAACCTGGAAAATTTATATATTGGAAGACTTTCAATAATGCAAAGAGGCATTATTGAAAAAGAAATATTGTCTGAATTGCAATAAGCGTGTTTTGTTATTATAGCTCAGAATCGGCTAACTTTGGTTTTGCCAAGATTAAACAGTAAATTATTACTGATTGGAAATTGGCCTCAAAATTTTTTTATCTCTGCATCTTTACTAAACATAGCAACCCTTAGTTAAAATAACAATAACGCAATATATTATCACTTCACAAGTAGATAAATATGTCTAACTTTTCTGTTTTACACCTGTACAAAACAATCAAGTACCTGAAAATCATAGTTCACTTCTTTGACCACGTTTCCCTATTTATTTTCTAGATGTGTAATTCCAGAATCTGATTATGGAAGTAGAAAATAGGGCATTTTCTGGCACTTTACGTGACTGTGCCAGCCGGCTGAGCAGCGCGTCGGCAATAGGTCGAGTGCCACAATGCGCCTGTCAGTTTGTGGGACATCCCAAAGGAGAAGGGGCAAGAGGCAACCCCCACCAACCTTGCCCATCCATCATAGTGACACCATGAGCTGCAGTCATGGGAAACCCACCGCTGGCCAGTGAGTCTGGACCAGAGCTAGGTGGCAGGGGGGAGTTGAGTTGGATGGGAGGAGGACTTACCATCCATTAAAAACACATTGTTTTGTTTATTATAACTAGTTAATGAGGTTGAAGTGAAGCCCCGCTTTGTTTTTCAAACACTTCCAGAGGGGATTTGGAGGCAGAAGGCCCCATTGCTGGGTCTGGGCAGAGCGATTCATAAGGGCCTGGGTGCTTTATAATGGATGGTCCATAGATTTTATGAGAGAGGAGTTGGCCGTGTTGGGAGCGAGATCCTCGGATCTTGTAAAAACTAGAAGTTTTTAGTGCTTTTCTCCATATGCTCCAGTTTAAACCTCTGACATTTCCCATCCATTCTGCATTTTTACTGTAAATCCACTTATGCAATGAATAGAACTAGAGGTATTTTTTTTTAGACTCCACAACCAAAATCAGCTGTTTACACAACTCTTAACAGTTTAAAGACAGTGGTGAAATAATGTACATGTTTAAGATTTATATATATACGCGTGTGTTTGCGCGTGTGCATTTTGATCAAAAGATGGTGTACTGGGGCGTGCCGTGCTGGCGTAGGGGATAGCGCGACCCACACTTGGAGCCTTGAGTCCTCGACGCGGCCGTTGCGTGTTCGACTCCCGGACCCGGCGGCATTTGCCGCATGTCTTCCCCCCTCTCCTTACCCCATTCCTGTCAGCCTACTGTCAAAATAAGGGACACTAGAGCCCACAAAAAGCCCCCTGGTGGGAAAAAAAAAAAAAGATGGTGTAGTGTTTTTCAAAAGAAAAAAGGACGGTTTATCTAAAAGGTAAATGAATGAAAGTAACTGAATCTGAAAAGCATCAGTGGCTTGAGGAGTCAAGGTCCCCCTCCCCTCCGTCTCTATGCCTGGTGGAGATAAACGTGAGGGCCTACTCCCTGTCCAGTCTCAGCCGGGACCTTTGCCGCCTGCTGAGACGTCTACTTTAATTGTTGGTGTTAAATCAGTTGCACTTTAGCTCAAGATGCTATCTCCCAGGGTGTTACGTTCTTTTACGGTACGGAGTGTGCTCTGCTTAAACAAGAAACGCCCCTTAAAGTGACACGTTCATTGCGGCTCTCGCACATCCAGACGGTGAGGCATGAGTACGCACGCACACACATTGGTTAGTCAGATAAAACAAACACACCAGCACACAAACACAATGGGCTCCTGTGTTGGACTGATTGTCGGTAGAGCAGACAGAGAGGGAACGGGACTCCACTCCACCCTGACTGCGGGCCACCCGTCAGTCACCGAGCGCACCGCTACCACCAGCTTCCATCGCCAGCTGTTTACTTTAGGAAGGCGGCTCAAAGCCAATTAAAATACACTTAAACCTGTGTCCGACTTGTGTTTGCAAAGATAATATGTGTCCAGAAGTCCAGTCAAGCAGGAGGGGAGAAGTTTGTTTTGCTGTTTAAGAAAAGAGCTTAACATTTCAGAGCAGACAAATTACTCTTTATGAGGCAAGATGATGCAGAAAACCATATATGTCTCTTAGAAAGGACATTGACGTTGCTTTAAAATATCAACCTGCTCAATCAGGAAATAGCTATTTATCTTGTTTTATGCACAAAAAGAAGCCTTTCTTTCACAAACTTGAAAAATTGGGGTAACTGTTTTATAAGAAAATACGTCTAGAAGTAAATGAAACTGAGATAGTGACACACATACAGTCACACACAGACAGTGACGTCGGACCACCTTTTTCTGTAACGAGTAATGTAACGCGCTGCTATTTCAAATCCAGTAGTCAGACTACAGTTACTTATCGAAATAATTTTATTTCCTCTACGCGTCTTGTCGAGTGACCGACGTCTCTATGCGTCAGTATCAGCAACGACAGAAATGTAAACAATGGAGGGAGACGTGCATTTTGTTGGTGGAAAAACAGGAACTATTTTGAGTTTCTGTCGCCAAGTCTGATTATTATAAGCGGTTTTGGGTATTTTTATTTTTTTTAAGTCGTTTTCAAATTTAATGAGTCGCGGGTTGCGCCTTTTTGAACGTGAAGTTGCTCGTCCCAGAATTTGGGATCCCAGAATTTGTCCGTCACTAAGGTAGTTTTAGTCAGGCTCTCCCTGTCCATCATTTCCCGGATGATCCGTCCCGCTGTGTCTTTGTTAATGTCAAGATAATATATTACCTCTGAATGTCGTCGAGCGTAGCTTTGCGCTCCAGAAAATTGCAAACGTCAAGATTAATATGAACAGCGCAATAAACGTGAAAACGGCCACGAATGAACGAGTCCGTAAAGTTGTGCAACTAAATGCCATTATAATTATTAATATTATTAATATTATGATAAGTGTCACAAATATGTGAGCCATCTGAGTTGTGGAGCGGCAAGAGGAGATCTGTGCGCTGCACTGACACCAAACGCAGGGCCGTAACGCACAACTGGGAGGGTGAGGGCTTTAAAATCCTTCTTAGAGTTTTCCAGACAATAGTGGACCACACAAAAGCACTCACAAATTACTAACGTTTTTTTTTTTTTTTTTTTTGTACTGTTGTAACCAATAAACAATCTCTCCTTCAGTTCAACCTTATGAGTGGAGACACATTGTTGATGTTACCATTATAAAATAACATACAATTGAGTTTTGGCAAAGATCAAAGTCATTTTCACAGGTGGCAGAGCGTTGTTGTTAGCAGCTGGTGAAAGTAACTAAAAAAGTTACTTTTAACTTAGTTACTTTCTAAATCAAGTAGTCAGTAATCTAACTAAGTTACTTTTTCAAGGAGTAATCAGTAATCCGATTAAAGTTACTTTTTCAAAGTAACTATGCCATCACTGCACACAGATGCTGAGGGAGCAGGGTGCTGATATGAGGGGTGGTGAGTGGCGAGCAGAGACGGGAGCTCCGCGTCTGTTCAGTGTGTTTTAAGAGTGTTTAACTGAGTGAAAAGTCTGTTATGGCTTCCAGATGGGGGCCGGTTTGATCCGGATCATTCTGACAGGGCCTGGACTTTGATGTGCTGCTGCCTATTACTGACATTACTCGGAGAAGGGCGTATTTCTCCCTAATCACTTCCAACTTCAACTTCTCTCCGGTCCTGTGTGCATGGTAGCACCCGATCTACAGCAGGGGTCTTCTGTTAGTATGAGTTAAAAGTGCGTGCACTTCTCTGAGAGTATTTGTTGCACCATAAATCTAAACCCATATTTCCGTGAGTGTCTAACACAAAATAATAGGCATGAAGCTTGTGGCATAATATCTTATGAGGAACTATCCAGTTGCTATCGTCATGTGGTTGTCTGGTAAAGTTGGTATGGTAGCTTTTGTGCACTGCTTTTCATGATCTCTAGAACAAAATATAAAATGATAAATACATTAAAAATTAACAGGAGACTTTTATACTGAAAATAATTTTTTTTAAAGTTCAAGAATTTTAGACCTTGTACTTGTAAATACGTACACTTAAAAGAAAAATGTTTCCAATTTTATTTTTTGCATTTGAACCTCATTAGAATTAGACAGGAATAAACATGGCAAAATATGGACTAGTCAAATGTGGACTGGAGTATTCATCACTGATTGAAGGTTCTTTAAAACATGGTTTGGGTTTTTAGCTCAAATTTTATTTCTACAGTTTTCCTTTGCAGTAAGCAAGAAGCAAAAGAGAAGACCAGAAAAGAGACTACAATAGCTTCGTTTGTGCTGATGGTTGGGAGGGGATTCCCTAAAAATAACATCCATCTTGTCAGGCAGGTTATATAGAGTCCAGACAGACAGAAGGGAATAATTCCTTCACTTCCCTCTACACCCACACTCCCCAGCAAACCCAGTGGAAGTCATTTCTCAGTGACCACAGAAGAGGAGGACCATAGAGAAAAAGAAAAACAAAAAGCAAGCACAACTCTACTCCTCACTAATCACTCTGTGACCCTAAGACCACCCTTCCACTGCCCCTTGCAAGTGCTTCTCCTCATCTCCTGTTTTCTCTCGAGAGGGATGAAGAGTGGCAGAGTGAATCAGGCCAAAGTTTTGCTCTTTATCTTTCAAAGACAGGGGAATGCCAAGAGGCCGGCTCTTTGGAATCCACCGTTTTGTCTGTTTCTAGGGTAGAGCCGGGTTGGGTCCACTTGGAGTGGTGCAGGCAGGTATTCAGAGCAAGCCTGGAGGGTCCTTCATCGGACAATGGCAGAGCCTTAGGACAATGTGAGTCATTGATGAGGGATCTGTGGAGAGATGCAGGTGTTTGAGGTGAAGAGCTGTCTCTCAGGCTTGACCCTCTCTTCACCAGCAGCTCTTCTCTCTTTTTATTCCTGCTCTGTTCTCACAAAAGACTTTGATTCTTAAAATGTACGCAGAAAATATCCACACACAAAACTTTCTGAACATAAAATTGGTGCACTCAAGACAGAGAGTGAAACAGGAAAAGGCCTTTGAACCCTAGGGGACATCAGTTAATGTTCCTGGTAATTGCACGCCATCGTACGTTGTTGCTGGAAACAGCAAACATCTAAATAAGTCCTGTCAAACAGTACTGTCCTGTTTGCTGGCAGATAAGATGGAGAAAACAAGCCTGTATGTCCCATAAACAAACACCAGGAATCACAAATCACTGGTCACAGTCATCTGCAACCATAAATTAGCCTCCAAATTTTTTTTTTTTAGCAACGAAGCTGGAGAGGCAGAGGACAGTGAAATGACCCTCTCTTAAAATCTCATCACATCTGTCACTGTGGTCACCGTGACACAACGCCAAGGCAGCATCTACACGAGTTGTAGAGGAAAAAAGCAAAACAAATAAGAGGCAAAGGGTTGAGCACTAAAATGCCAGCTGGCGTTTGGACACTAGTTCAGAGCTGGAAGGAATAAATTAAACTTAAAAGGTTTTTCTCTTTTCCAAGAGTAATAGATGTTTCTTTTTTCATAGGATTTCTGTAAGAACTTTAAAAGGCATTATCTTCATTTTACACTTATGTAAAAATATGCTCAGGTTTTGACTTGAAGTTGAGTACAGCACCTTCTTTTTCACATTTATATATTCATTCCTTACAAATAGAACAAAGAACTATTACTCTGTTTTCCTATTTTTATATTAACTAGAAGCAGAATGGACTGCATGGTGGCATTGCCTTGCAGCAACGGCTCTTCATGGACAAACTTATCATTCTGAATTGCTCCTAAGTAAAAGTATTAACATGCACAGTTGTTTGTCTCTGTGTTTCCAGATGATCCGTTGCTGACCAGGGCGTATCCTGCCTCTTGCCTAATGATGATGCCTGGAGAGAGGCACCAACCCAACCCTGCAAGAACTAGCACATACTGTACACTGTACCACACTTTTGAAAGAAACTCTTGGAAGCTATTGAAGTTAGGTGAGTAAAGTTTGGTCACATTCCTGAACAAGAAAACACTGATTTATGATAACAACTTTGCATTTACTTCTTAAGTGTTTTTAATTACGCTTAATAATTTGTATTTGTCTTAAATTTAAATAATAATGGTCCTAACATATTTAAAAGTTTTGTGGTAGGCACAAGTTCTTTTCTTTCTGAATAAACTTAGAGCGATTTAGCAACTTACAGTTTCCTCTGTGGTTGGACATTAAAACGTTGATCAAAGAGAAAATAAATCATTGTGTTTTGTTTACCATTTCTTCTGTGTTGGTCTCTAAATTATACTTTAACTGTTGGGACATGTGGTAATATGCATTATGCAGGATAACAAATGCATTTTTCAGACATCCATTCTGCACTGTTTTCCCATTACACTACACGGGTGTGAGCCTCTGGGAAGATATTACCTTTGTGCTGGAGCTCTTGTAACATGAAATGACAAATTGACAAAAGCATCACACCAAACTCTCAGGAGGCTACGCACATAAAGCTCTAATTTTGCTGGTCGAAGAATGCACCGCCTCCGAATTTTCACTCCCAAATTTGTCTTATTTTCCTAACTTCTTTTCATATCTAGCTCTTCTCTTTGTGGATTAGGGATAATATAAAGGCACAGCGCCTTCTGCGTAGTCAAATCATCTGGAATTGCCACATTAAAAAAGAAAAAAAAAAAGAAAAATCCAGTCAAGGGGCAGCTTGAGCCATCCTCCTGGATTTGGGCAAATTCAACTGATGCAAAACAAGGAATTAATTTGAGGGGAGCGGCAAGCGCACGGAGCTTGGCGCGCTGACAAAGATGAATGGCATCATTCCAAGCGAATGGTAATTTCACTTTTTGTGACAGTGCTTTAGAGCAAAAGCGACTCTGAGCACACAAAGCATCTGCAATCCCATTGAGAGTCCTTGGTACCTGCCTATCAGACACTGCACATTGTTTACCAATCATCTGATATTGATTGGTTTCAGACTAAAGTTTGAAGATGAATTAGAGGGAGAGAAGGTTAAGTCCTAACCTTGAAAGATTTAGTGTCTATTCAGGCCGCATGTAGGACTCTCCTCGGCTCACTTTGAGAATAGAGAACTTTTAGATTCAATAGGGGGTGTGGGGGCACAAAACGTGTCACATTCACCAAGTGAATCCACTGGAAGAAACACAGAAGAACACCCAAAAAGCATAATCTTTCTCCCAGTTGATAGAAATGGTAATTGCATGTGTGGGATAATACTTTGAAGCCGAGGCCTCGGTCGGACAGACCGCCTATTTAGGTTAAAAAAGGGGCAACAAAACAGCTCCTTCTTAACGCCATTGTTCACTTCTCCACTCTTTTAAATGTTTACTGAAAAAGAACCTTCAAATCCACTCTCCATCTCCTTCTCAATGTGGCACCTATCACTCTTGGGTGCATGGACACATTGTGTTATGGAACTCTGTGATATGTAGCGATCATTCCCATGAATCATTTTCTCTTTAATATTCAGAGCCGTTAAGAATCTGATTTACATCCTCTTGAGGTGGACAAAAACATTCTGTGACATGAAGTACATCATTTGAATATTGGTGCTCTGTTGCAAATGTGCATCCATAGAAGTTTTGAGGATGAGAGAAGATGAAACTGTTTTATTTCTCCTCCCTCTCTCCTGAGTCGTTCTGCCTTTGCTTTAGATGGTGCACTGATGCCCTGAAACCAACAAGCAACTGACAGAGAACCACAGGACACAAGGAGTTTCCAGTTTAACATGCTGCACAAGTGATGTTTTAACAAATTGACCTTCATATTTAGATATTTTTGATAGGGTCAGCAGTCCAGTCATCCTGTCAGGATGTGCCGAGTCCCAGCATGAGCTTGGAGTTGTAAATGGACTACTGGGCCACCCATCACAGCTTGGCCACACCACTTAACATTTGTCTCCCAACCCCCCCTCCAGTGATGACTCCTCTACTCGACTGCGAAGCTCTCCAGTCCACTCGACCCCCCGACACGCCACAGAATAAGCGCAGGAAGCGCTAACCCCACAAGATGCTGAGGTCAGAGGTTAAATTTGAAGAGTGCATGCAAGGCCCGTGGTCTGGACAAGGGAAAAGAAAGCAAATGCCATCTTTGTAAAAGTGAGTCGTTCTTTTATGACTTACAGTACATATCTGTTTAGAAAAAGGGGGGAAAGAACATTGTGAGGTAATTTTTACCTTTAGCTGTGTATAGCACAAGTCTGGCAGCCCTTTTCTAATTGAAGGGTGAGGGGCAATGTTGCAGTTCATAGAAAACAGAAATTGATCAGGGATCAGAGGGGGGCGCTAAGGATGCAGATGTGTCTGTCATGACAAGGAGACAGATGAGCAGGAGCTCAGAGGGCAAAGAGACCAGGACAACAGAGCTTCTGTACATCATCATGAACATAACCTCTAGTTCAAGGGAAGAAATCTACCTGGCATGTCACACCATCATCAGAAACACTTGCAGAAATTGAATAACTAAATCAATATACTGGAGCAGTCTATTGCTCTAGACCACTCCAGTCTGGGTAAAATTGAGTTCACAGTAACAACCAAACAAAAAGGTGATGGTATCACTGCCACGCCACGACAATTTTCTGACTTTCTGAGTCTCTAATTTTGCTCCCAAAATGCTCCCAAAAGAAAACTCACTATCCACAAGTATTTTGCAAATGTCTTGTCAGTGCTGCACAAATTATTTTTTTTTCAATAATCATAGCAAGGCATAACCATTATAAAAGTGTTTGGGACAAAGAAATCTGTTACTCTGAGCTATGAACACACTGAAGACACTCTGAGCGAGGCCTTAGGGCTTAGCTAACTCTTGCAGCTCGACCGTCAGCCCTCAGCGCTGAATAGAAGCAGCACTTAAACTTTACCCTTTTCAAACAGCAAAGCACAAAGAGAGGACCACATCAGCGGCCTGCTGATCATCCCCACAGATGGCTGAGCATGGACAACAGGCAGGTCCCTAGGCACGTCCCCCTCATAATGTCCTCACATCCCCCCCACCCCACCCCCGGTCCATCTTGCGCTGGGTAAAGAACTGTATATGCTGCTCCCACGTGAGACTAGATAAGGAAGGGTAGTGAGATGGAGGGATTTGGGCAGGGGTAAGGGGGACTAGCTGGTACTGCAGGTCCCACTGATTGTGTCCACCCCCTGAAACCCTAGCCACCCAACACCACCTCCACCACTGCCCCTCTTTCCCCCCCCCCCCCAGCAGCAGCAGGTTCCTCCTACAGAGTGAAAAAAAAAAACACGCTTCATTACGTCCTCTCTCCCTGGAGCAGCCAGGGGCCTTTCAGTGCAGATAAGCCTCTTAGACATGAAGTAGCGCTCAGTGCTGCGTTTGAGTGACAGCAGGAAGGTTTAGCCATTCACCGGACAATGCTCACATTCTATGGCTTTAATCTAGGAGGCGGACAATGATCTGTTTTTTAAGGCCTCATCTCCTCTGCTTTTCCCACAGCAGTAGGTGACTGGCACAAGTAAGAGAAAAAGAGACAGAGAGGGCCGGCTGGGAGAGCACGCCGCTATCTGCGAAGGCCCCCATGTTTCTTTGACAGTCCAGACAGAGGTGGGACGACAGAGAGGGCAGGGCAACGAGGTGGAGGTGGAGTGGGATGGAGGGCTGAAAAGCAAAGTGCATCAATCACACGCAAACACGCACATATACACACATGGGCATGAACAATCCCTGGTGATGGTTGAGTGCATCTGTGTGACAGACAGGCAGGTGAGAGGCCTGCTGGTGACGTGGCTTAGAGCGAAGCTTTGTCATTCTTATCTGCTCCCACCACTGACATCCATCCCTCCTCGGCTATTGTCTAAAAGTCTATGATCTATTTATGTGCACAATAATGCACAGGCTTGGACACAAAAAAGAAGTTAACATGGTGTGAAAAGAAATTTGTTCAGATTTAATGATACATTGTAACCCCAGAACCTACTCGGATGACACCAAGTGCTATACTGTACAAACTAAGTCAACTTTGGTGAAACTTACAGCCATAAAAGAAATTTGTTAGATAAATAGACAGTACAGCAAGATGGTTTTAGTTTTATACACAGGGAATCACAGTTTATGCAGTAGAAAAAACTACAGCATATAATAATGCTGAGAAAAAGCTTTTACTTTGTCACACTTACTGAAACTGTTTCAGATCCTCTACCTCATTTTAATATCAGACCAATTTATTTATTGAAGATAAAAAGTTTTCAAAATCAATTTGAATGTATGTGCCCACACTGCCAATAGTACCAGTAACTGGTTCAATGACTATGATGTTCCCATTCTTGATTGGTCAGAAAATTCAATTTACCTGAACTCCATAAAAAAATATATGGGCTGTTGAAAAGAGGCAGATAATCTCAATGCAATTATCAATGCAATCTGAGCTTCCATTAAAGATATGCAGTGCCACATTTTTCTCTATGCCACAGTGAATTCATATAGTAATTCAGGCAAGAAAAGGCCCTTGTAACCAATTATTGAGTTATATTAATCTACATACTTTTCAGAAGACTGACATTTGCGCTTAAAAACATCCGTTTTGATTGGTGTTATTCTAAATTTCTATAATCTCTGTTTTATTTTCTGACATGATTGGCCAGAAATATTGCACTTTTATGCAATAGTCAAAGTTTTTGAAGTACTGGGATACTGCTTCTTGACTATTTATATGAGGGAAACGTACACTTTCAAAGTATATTTTTAAGACCAAGATGAACAAATATAAGTAGGAAAAACACAGAGTCAGTGTCCCAAGGTGATGGGTGAATAATTTTAGAGTCACCTCACACTTCAGACTAGTTTGTTTTACTCCCATGAGTGTAAACATCCACACCTCATCTACAATAAACAGACACCTCGTAATACTGAAAGGGCAAGAGAAACTAAGCTGAAGTCATTTAAATAGACATTTGTGACCCTGTGTGCATGTGTGTTTGCATAAGTGTGTGAACAGGAGGCCACCATACGGAAATGTGCCTTTCAAGAGAAGTTCCTTAAAAACTCCTTCAATGTCAATCACTGAGCCACTTATTACTCTAATTGGATTAAGGCTACAGTTTGGACTTCTGTATGCCTCTCTGTTTCTGGATGTGGCTAAACCAGCACCTCTAGCAGGTGTCTTTGTGAAGAGGAATTAAATGAAGATCATGCAGGGTTTTCAAATGACAAAGAGACCAAAATAATGTCTCTTTGGTCTCTGAGACCAAAGAGTCAATATAAACGTCTCCGTTTAAAATATAAGTTCAAAGTGAACACAGAAGTCCGTCTGCTGCCTCCCAGCTAGCTCACACATAGTCCGCCAGCATTAGCATTAACTAGCTTTCAGAAATACGTCTCGCTAATCACAAACTGAATATTGTGACTCACCAGTTGACACTCGATTTAATAGACTCTTCAACTCTTAAAGATAACTGTATGCCTCTAAATACATTTTTACTGACCTATGGTATAGAAAAGACTAAACACTTTGAGCTTCTTTCCAAGTACACTTCGCTGCAGCAAACAGGAAGGTTTATTCTTCTTCTCTATCCCACTAATGCGGCAGACTCCCCCTAGCGGTGGTATGTGGAAACACACCGATTAACTGAAAGAACACTAAAAACTTAAGATGGAAAATGAAAAATAATGTTGGGGTTGTTGCTATTTTAAAAAGAAATAGCCCTGTATCAATTTCCTTTTACTCCACAATTATATGTGACTATGTTGCTCTATCAAATAAATAAATAAAATAAAAATTCCCACAAAACTACATTCCTATTGAGGGGAATACGTTTTGAAGTACACCAAGGCAGATAATTGTATAATATATAAAAGAGAATCTGTCTTTTGTATTAGCAAAACAATATCCTGAAAACTATGGTATAATTAAAATAATTGTTTGGAAATAAGGAAAGTGATGTTTTTGTTTTTATAAGTGGCTTTTAACAATCTTCATCTGTCAACAAAAAGATATTGGCCTTTGTAACTCACAAAATTAAGTTCACAGCAGCAGCTTTGTTGAATTGACAATTAAAAAATCACATAAAACAAGCTGTGGTTGTATGAAATATTACTGCATAATGAATAAAACTGCTTGAGACGACTTTCAGATTACATAGCAGGATTTTAAGTTGATGTTTCAGGCCACCAAGTTAAAGATTTTAAGTCTCCACTTTAGGAGAGAGCATCACTGTTTTTTTTACTTCCTATAAATTAGGAAGTAAAGTTTTCAGCACCCCAATGTTTGTACTTTTTTGAGAGATACCTGCACATATGAAGAAAAGGTTCCTTAATGGTATCCCATATGTCCTCATCTCCCCACCTTAACTTTCTTTGCATCTCTTACAGCCTAAAGGTAATTAGTCTCATACACCTTATCACTGTCTTGACACTTCAACCCCTAAAACCTCATATCCTCCACACACCTTTGCCTTCTTTAATGGGCCATGATTGTAAAATCTTGGTTTGAATAGCAAATATAGTTAACCCCCGTCTATCACTGTGGTTTCTTTTGCAAATACATAAGTTTGGTGTTAGACTGTACATCCTAAAGGCTGACACAACTTTGTTCAATAAGGAGCACTGTTACAGAAACACACACACACACGCACGCCAACTTTAGAGGCAGACATGCAGAAGAAACAGACACATCCATTCATGAACTGACAGATCATCTTGAAGACATTAGATACAAGAAGGTCTGCTTCATGCCCAAAATGTAAGTCTAAATACACAGAGGGAAAAAAATGAGGTAAAGAAAGAGGCAGTCAAGTGGTAAGATAGACATATCAGAAGACAGTCAGCACAGAGGCAGATTGGCCAATTAGACAAATACACAGAAAAAGATCATTCCATTACAGAGGGACTGACATGGCGGCGACTGAGACAATGGACTGATTCAGTGCACTGCAGAGTGTTTATGTCCCCCGTCAGTCTGCATCACCAGTGTCCCCCTGACCGCTCGCAGCTGACATACCCTCCACCCACACACACATACACACGCCCACACCTCTTTGACTTTCTTGCCTGAACTTGATGTACACACATGCTCCTGCTTTGCTTTCTGTGTATCATGTCCGATGTTGGCTGTAGGCATGAGAGTGTATTTAAGGAAGAAAAGACATAGTGAGGTTGTGTGTGCGTGTGTAAAAAAGAAAGTTAATTAATTAATTACCTAATGGGCTACTTATGCATTTATTCAAAGATGATGTGCTTATAGGCAGGAAACACAAGTTGTGTATGCTTCCAGCTAAATCTGTGCTGATGACTGCATTATCAAACCTCAGCCTTTACTTTTTCTTATCTTCTTACTGGGTAGGAGTAGAAATAAATTGAATATTTAACACTAAATTTACAAAGTGGATCCAAGATCATTCACATGTGGCTAAAATTCCGGTTCCGGAATTAAAATTCCAGTTTAATATATGATTCTAGAGTCTAGCAAGGCCAGTTTTAAATCGAATTCTATTTGAGTGAAATCAGTGTTATCAATTTTGATCTACATTCCAATTCATGCTGACTCTTAAAAAAATAAACCAGCATCTGACATTTCTGGGTGAAAACCAATTAGTGTTTGGAACTGATCTTAATTTCTGCTTTCCATCATTTATTTGGAAAAAAAAAAGTAGAATTTAATCCAGATCATGATGCTGCCACCACCATATTTCACAGTAATGTGCAATTCTGTTTTTGTGCCAACAATACCTTTCAGTAATGTGATCAAAAAAAGTTTTGTCTTTCTCGCCCTTGACACCTTACAAGGTTGTAGAAGATTTTAGCTGGATGTTTTCTTAATAAAGAAAAGTAATCTTACTTCATATTCCAGACACATAAATAAAAAAGGGCAGATTGTTGTTGCCTGAAGAACACAACTAATACATGTCAGAAACTCTCAGAGTCCATCTGTGTTTCAAATGACCTCTTCGAAGCCTCCACTGGCAGCTAACATCCGATCCTTTGATCAGATTTGGCAAATACTGTATGTACATATGTTGTAAAGGTATCATATTTATTCTAATTATTGATGACTGCTTTCACTGTGCTACAATGCATAGTTTCCTACTTGCAATCTATGGCTTCTAAATGGGATGCAAATTACAAAAAAAAAAAGAAAATCCTTCAACATCAGTTAAAGTTCAAGTGAATTTCATTCACTATCAACAAGCAAACATTGAAAATGAATCAAAAGTATTAGTTTTAAACCAGATTACGGCATACCTGTACTGATGATTTTACATCCATTATGGTCTAATTGTCTTTCTATCAGTGACATTTTAAGTAGTGTGTAAATTTCTGAATGAGTCCTGTTCATTATCCTGCACTTTCACACCCGTCATCCACCCTATTTCTCCTCCTCCAACTCCCCTTCTCCATCTTTTTGATGCTGGCATAAAACACAGCAAAAGTTTTTGCTAAAGCTGGGTAATGAGGCAGACCTTTGACCCCACCTTGATGACTTCCATATCTGTGCATGTGCAGGGAAATATGTGCAGATCTGTGCATGTCTGCGTGTGTGTGTGTGTATGGCTGCAGCTGGCAGCTGACAGCGACATGACTAATGAAGGCCTGGGACAGAAATAATAGGTGGGAATTATAACACAAAGAGGGTACAAGTGCAAAGGAAGAGGAAGAAGAAATGTCGGAGGAGCGGACAGAATGAGGAATAGATTGTTGAAAGGAGGAAAAAGCGTTTTTCTTTAGGAAACAGAGCTCAGATTAAAAAGTTTTTATGAATACTTATAATACGGGGAGAAATAGAGGAGTAGGAGCAAAAAAGCATAACAGTTTACTCTTTTAGTAACATCTTAAACAACAGCTTTAATTATTTGATGAAATAATAGCAATCCATGCACAAATATTGTTACTTTTGTTTGCAAAGTCCAGTTAGTTAACCAGCAATCAGATAAGATAAAGGATAATATGAAACAGACATCATTACGCTAACCCAGGTACATCTAAGCAAAACAAGCTAATGAAGGAAAACAAGCTAATGTGGATTGGTGTTGCTTAATTATTTTTTATTTTAGACACGGAAATGACAAATCTCCACACTTAAAGTCAGACTCCCAAGCATGCTTTCCAAATCAACAGAAAGAAAAGACAAGCTAAGACACATGATCTTTCAACAGAAACCAGATTTTCTGGAGGAGCACAACCTGGACAGCACATTTGGGTGTCTGGCAGCACCCGCCCACAACTGTCACACTCCAGGTCAGAGGTCATGATGTGTAGACAGAGCAGAGCTTTGTAATTATGCGAGATAAATACAATCATCAAGCACAGGAAGCCTTTCTCCCTTCAATTTATAGGCTCAACCTAGTCAGAAAAACTAATCAGTTGACAGAAACGTTGTTGAAGCATTTTACAGTATTAGTAAAAATAATTTCTGCTTTCAAAGCAACTATACCAGAATACAAGTGCACATGCTCGTATCAGTCTGGTATGTAAGATTCTGTCAATGACAAACTTGTGCTATGGGAAAGAAAAACAGGACCGGAAAGACTGAAGAATATTTTCCATGAGAAAGTGTTGTGATAGGGATGCTATCATTCTGAAGAGGTCTCTTCGATGAACATCGAGCTCCTTCTCAATTTGACCAATGCCCACAGAGGCCCAAGTGCAAGCTGAACGGTCTTGACCCATTGACACAAAACATGGCGCCAGGACAGCAGCAAGACACATGGACGAACAGGCAGAGGAAGCCTAAGACAGACATCCTGTCTCAAACCACAAATAGATACAACAATTAAGCTAGGTCTGGTCATTTTCATTTCTCTGACCTCTGCCCTCACCTCCCACATATACAGAGACAAATTACTGCTGCTGTTGACTTTGACCAACAATTCCACTGCCAGTGAAAATGCAGTGTGTAGGCTGAGACGGGGGACATAAATCATACGTTTATTTAATCTGCAATAATGACACACGACATGACTAAAAATGTCATTAAGATGCTATACCAGATCTGGGTGTTAAGGGACATCCAGAAGTGCCTAATTCCTCCTTAGGTCATAATTGGGGATAGGACTTACATTTTATTGTTCAGTTTTAAAGATTTAGTTTTCTGTGAATATTTAATCATAGTTAGGTTTTCTCTTAAAACTTAGAGCAGACAACATTTGCTATAATCTTACAATACCCAGGTGTGATGGCAAGCTTGCATTGATAAATATTATGCTTAGGTCTTATTTAAATGGGTTTTCAAAAGCTATAGAAAACGATCTGAACCTAACACAGTTAGCTACAAATAACAAAAGAAAACATTTTTCAATAGGTGATGTATCAGGACCAGCTATGAATTTTGGTGTTTACAGCTGTAATTCAGAGCAACTTTTTTTTTCCATATGTTGAAAAGTATTTTAATTAGCTATTTGTGTAATTTTGCAGTTACTGCCAAAACATTCAAAGCCAGCCACAACCTATGACAGTGTCTTCTCATAGTTCTCATCCTTTGCACTACACAATTCTGTTATCCATGTCTGACCCCACAGAATGAGACCCTGGGTAGTAAATCATATTACCCATCCAAAACAACTGCTGCACAAAAGCTCTTAGTTTTTTTTTGTTTTTGTTTTTTTTTTATAGCAGATTTATTGTTAAATCTATACAAAGCATATATTGTGGGCTATATTCATCAGTCTTTTACAAGCTGCACTCAGCTAACATACACCACAAAAAAAATAAAATAAAAATAAATCTCTTAAATAAATTTAGCAGAATCCCTATTGAGATATGCAATGTTGCATCTAAGACAAATCCTTCAATGTTTCCATCTTTGTAATTGTAGGGCAAATATCCAGACTTTGTTTTCTGCCACTCAGCACCTGTTTCAAAGCCCCAGAGATGGCTGGTCTCCTGGCAAAGCAAAATCAGAATTACATTAACACCCAAAGAGCATTTCATCAGAACCAATAGAGCCCCATGGCCCAAGACACCTGTAATAGAGTTTCCTCTGTCACAGGCGGAAAAAACATTTAAACCACCCTTTTGGAAAAAAAAAAGTGGTTTACCTAGTCCTGGCTGCAAGGAAATGTGCTGCTGTAACTGATCAAATCAGCTCAAACAAATTGCATTTGTCAAGAGAAGGATCAAATGGTAGCACCCACAACAAACATATTAGCAGCCGGCGCTACGTAGCATTCTCTTGGCAGGCTGATAGGATTGGATTAACAAAGTAACATGGAATAGGAGAAAAATATGTTTAGAAATCCAAACTGACTTCTTTCTTTTGCTTCACTGATGCTGTGCTGCACATCTGTACACTGAGGAATTTTAACAACTACAGATGAAGAAGATGTGATGGATTACAGTGACTTCAGTTTATTAGATGGTCTATAACCAATGTCATTATAGAAATTTGGATTAAATGGAATATACTTAATATTTCATAGTACCACACCTTTGGATAACTGACAACTTTTGAAGCGTTTCTCAAGCTCTTCTAAAAAGGATCTTAGAACAAAGATCAACACTTCTGTCCATTATTCCCAATGGGGGAATACATGAATTCTGTCATGTATAGCTATAATGGGAAAAGGAGATATTTCTCTGGTTTGTTATTAAAATAAACAGAGGCCGAGATGTCTGCTATGTACTCGTGTGTGAAAGTCAGGGGGAGAAAGAGAACGGGAGAGACTAAGGGGCCTGATTGTCTGACAGACAGGCAGGCAGATGGACACAAACTTGGCATTAGGGAATATGTTTCTGCCAGAGAGCGATCCATAAAGACTGAAGGAGGCCAAAGGCCAGTCGCTCTGTAATGACTCATCATCACTCAGTGGTGTCCATGCTGGGATGGTTCGCGTGCGTGTGTGTGCGTGTGTGTGCATGTGTGTGAATCATTGTTGGGGAGGGAGAGCCAGTGGATCTGCCTGTAGATAGTGTAGTAAAAACAACCAGTTTAGCTGCTCCAGTCCTCTGGGGACAAAAGGGAGACCTTCTTGTTGTTTTATCTGGCCAAATACTGTCAATTAACCCTCTCTTAAGGTTTATCTAAGTCACAGAAAAACATGTCTGAGAAGGCAAAAATTATGTTCTAAGTGTGAAATAGAAAGGTTAGTTCATATGGAATTCCTTTGGTTTGGCACCAATGGCGTTCGGCTTCCTGAGGCTCGGTAAGCATTAATATGGTGGATGATACCTTGTTAGGCTACAGGGACATTTAGAGAAATATTTTAATTTGCCAACTGATTTTATTTGAACATCCACCTAAACAAAATCCAAAATTAAAATGCAGTCGCTAAGTGCCAACATACTATAGGTGCGGTATAAACTTCATCGCTTTGGCCTCAGTCAAAGTGATGGACTTTGACTGAGACCAAAGTCCATCAAGCTGCTTTGGCAGTCACTGCTGCTTTGGCATTTATGTACATAAAATGTCTTTGTACATTTATGCACATGCAAGGGGGCAATGTTTTCTGTTTCAGCAGTATTGGATGAATATCTCTGTTTCTTGGCAACTGACAGCCTGTTTGTCATCCAGTTCACAATCAAGAGCTGACCTTCAGCTGCATAACTACTATTATCCTGCCATTCTTCTCCCTCTCTGCACCCTTCATCCTCGAATCCCCATTGCCTCTCTAACCCTATATCTTTCTCAACTGTACCTCATTCTACTTCTCCTTCACTTTTTTTGCACCGCCTTTGTCATTGATCGCTGATGCGACTGGCTGATTTTGTGCTCTGTAATAACCTGCAGTGGTAACCAGCCGGCTGTTCCTCTTGGACCCCCTTGTAGATTGAACTGTCAGATGGCAGCGATTAATGGCTGGGTGGAGGGACACGGACTCACACCTGCAATGTCCAAGCTGTCCTGCCGATCCTCTATCTCATTTTAGATCTTTCTGGCTAAGTTAAATGTCCAAATATTACAGGATGCAGGAGATATTGTTTTTCAAAAATCATTCTCCAGCACACATGACCAAATACCATTTTGCTTTGAGTGAATTCATTGTCCTTGAAGTTTTTTACATTTATAAATTTACAACCAAAACATTTATCAGTTTCTTGGAATATTTATGTGATATACCAACAAAAATGAATATTAGAGTGTTGGAAGGAAAGGCCTACAAATTATGGCATTGAATGGTTTCCCATGCCTCCAACTCAATACTTTATGGAACCTTTCCATAAAGTATTGATTTTTGCAAATAATTTTGCATGGCACTCTATACACAAAGTACTAATCGAAAAGTTGCCAAAAATGTGAATTTAGATGAGAACTTATTAAATTCAGTTGCCTCTGTCTGTGTTTGCTACTGTGGTGATTCATCTTCTTGACTCTTCATCCCTTAACTAGAAATACCTGAGAAACTAAAATATGTTGTCCCTTTGCACAGCAAGGGGTGGATTGTTTCGTCTGGTTTGTCCGTTTTGTTAAGCTCCAGAGGGCCTGTGCGCCTGTCTCGTGTTGTGCTTGGCTAGCAGTCTGCTAACTGTCAGCGCAGTATCTTCTTACACAGATGAAGAGAAAGTTTCCAAACCATTCCCTAAGCCTTTGCTCCCTTGTTGCAATGCTTATCCAGGGGAACCGACAAGAAAACTGCCACTTCTCATCCCGACTACAAGCATGCAGGGGAGAACAATCAAACAGAGGAACACAGAGGATACATTTCCAGAATGGTCTGAAAGCTTTATAGCTTGATGTTGCACATGTTATGTTTAACTATACGTATATAATAATGTCATTGCTTCCCCAACAATGACATTTGAGAGGTAAACATCAGATTAGGTATTTAAAGATTGTATCATAAACTCTGAGTAGGCATTCAAAATTCACCTTTGATTCAGTTTTTTTTAAAAACATCAACAATTATTAGTAAGTCCACCAAAATTGTAAGGCAGTGATAATAACAAGGTTTTGTTTTGTAAATGTATTAAAAGCAGCTCTGTCATGCCACTTATCTTATCAGAAATCTGACATGATATCTGTGATTGAGACTCTTAATTTGAAGTAACAAAGATTTAATTCTTCCATTGCTTTGGAGTGTTAAAAGAATTGGCTAAGATGTATTTGAGGATGGCCAACAGCAAGCACTTTGAAGATGCCTCCAAAGACTGCTTTTGAATTTTTTGAGTGACAGCAATTTGGATAGTCATGAGACAAAACAAACAGCGTCAAAGCCACCAAAAATACAAACAATTTGCTGTCACAACTAATTAACTAACTATCAGGAGCTAACAATGCTAGTATTAACACATGCTAAAAGTTTCACTGTCTGCAATAAGTAAAAGGGTAATTTCAGAGTTAATCAGTCAGGATTGATTGGACAATGTTTAAAATTACATTTCTGAGTTGTCCAAATAGAGTCACGGTGATCTTGTGACGATGTAATCAGAAAAGTGTAAAATTGATCAGTTGAGAACTCTGGCTAAAATTATTAATCCATGGCGTTGTTACCACTTGACTGGATTACTGTAATGCACTTTAAGTGGAGGCTAATGGGTCTTCAGTTCATCTTCATATCTTTCAAAAAGCACACATGTTTTAGAGTCTTTCTCCCATATAAGTATATTTTTGTATTTGTTTTTTATTACTTTTGTCTAACATCTGTTGTGTACTTTGATCAGTTTATAAATTAGTTTATGATAAAGTTGTATTAGCTTTTCACTTTACTGACTGGGCTTATATTGTAGCGCTCATTTAAGAGTTAAATTAAACTAAAATTTGTTTTTGCAGTTGAGCTTATTATCAACTACTTGTTTTATTGTATGTATGTATTATTTGATTCTGAGTGTTTTTTTAAACTTTATCATAAACAAAACTAGATTGGAATCCTAACAATTTGTTACAGAAAATGATAATCTGGGATCTACTCTAAAGGTTATATATATATCTACATCTTATGTGTTCAAAAGTTGATTTATCAAAAAAAAATAAAAAATTCTCATAAGACAACTTATCAATACTGCAACTTTTATCTTTGTGTATTGACAGAAAAATAGATTTATTATTACACTGAAAAGGTTCAAGGAAACAAAAAGGTGGGTAATTAAGAAAAGGGCAGATGGCCTTAAGAATCAAACATGGCTAAAGAATGATGAAAAAGATAAAACACAAAAAGTAACGTGAGTGCAGAAGGGAATAAAAACTCATGCAAAACTAAAAAAATATCAGAAGAGAGATCATAAGAGAAAGAAATCCTCTGAACAATGAACATGTGAATATCAGGCCAACAGGGGTTTGGCGTGATGTTTGAAACTGAGATAAAATCGATTAGCTTGTCCACTGACCCAGTGAGCACAGTGCCCCCCGTCCCTTCGTTGCCCCCGGTCTTGCTGCAGGCTCTGACTGAGACGTCCAGGTCCCCGGGGGTCACATGTGGATGCTGAGGTGAACAAAGTGGTGGCCTCCTGTCAAACTAAAGTCCTCAAGCACCAGCAGAACAACAGACCATGAAGCAAAGCTTTACTGCTTTCTGATTCCAAAAGGACACATTGAAGATGGAGCAGCAACTGCTGAAAGATGCAGATTTTAGAATAAAACTCTGCTGGAGCAAGGAAGAGTCTGATTGCTGAAACACAAAACTAACTTTTTTGTTGTTTGCAGATTTAATCTTAGCCTAAATATATGTCTCTTTAGAGAATTGTTTGTGTTCATCATTGGTATGTGTTCTCTGCAAAACTTCAGAATTTTGTCTGCTTATCAAAATTGACTTTAGATGGTTTGTAGTTTCTATGACATAACAAGAGGAAATAGTTCTCCAAATGCATGTTGTTCAGAGCAGTGTCTGATAATGAAGTGCATCAATGGAGAATGGATATGCAATGCATTGGAGATGTGTCAAATTAGGTCAGGAAATAGCTATGGAAATAACGCACAATTGTAATTTGGTTTTAATGTCATAGTAAGGTATAAAAGTGTGACCTGTTACTGTTAATGCATTACTTTTTGTATGATACCATCTGTGTTGATCCTTCTAATAAATGTCTGTAGAAGAATCAGCTGACTCACATCTCCTTAATTAAACAAATGCGCAGCATTTTTATTAAAACCTAACAATTACGACGGCTAAAAATGATCTCACTCCACAGAGGGTTCAGTCAGCAGGACACAAAACAATTAAACAGCAGTTTATGTATACATATCATGCTGCTATGAAGACAGTGATCAATACATTATACGAAAATCAATGAAAACATGTAAACTGGTTCAGAAGGCAGCCAAAGGCCAACAGTACCACTAACAGAGTTATACTGGCATGTTCTAGTTGTGAGAACAACCTGATGCATACTTTATACCTTTATCTCTAAACAAAGAAAATGGATTATAAAGCCAAACTCATTCAACGAAAAACATCCAGACCCGGATGCTTGGTGGCTCAGTTGGAAAAGCGTGTGCACCACATCCAGAGATTGCAGTTCTCTGTGATATTGTCTTGGATTTGACTCCTGGTCTCGGGCCATTTGCTTCACGTCCTCCTCTTCTCTCTCAAATCTAATCCCGTCTCTCTACTGTTCAATAAAGGCCCACTAGAACCAAAGAAATCTTTAAAGAAAAAAAAACAAAAACATCCAGACTAAGCTGAAATATCACCAAACCTTGTAGGAGGAGAATGTCACTCCAACAGTAAAATATGGTGGTGGTAGCAAACATATTCTTTGAATAGAAGTAAATGTTTTGTCAAGCTGTATATGTTCAATGGTTGTTAATATGAGACAGTCAGACCCAAAAACTTCAGTTGTCTGCTAGAAAGCTGAGATTGAAGTGAGATTTTACTTTTTCAGCACCATGAATCCAAATCGACAAAAGAACAGCTTCATAAAACGAAAATGAAGGTTTTTGCATTCCACTATTCCAGAACAAAATCTATGTAATGACTGGAAGAGAAGTTTCTGACAAGTGATATCCTTAAGACAGATTCAGAGTAATCTCACAAAGTAGAGGGAGCAAAAATTATTAAGTCAATATATGGAATGCCTGTAGACTCAAACCAGTGAAGATTGATGCTAAAATTCAAAAAGTGCTTCAACAAAATATTACCTTAAGTCTACACGTTTGGATTTTGGAATTTTTTTTGCAATGTCCTCCAAACAGATTTGTTTCTTTTTCAGTTAATTTGTACAGGACAAATGTTTCATAAATTATTTAAAAGGCCCGTGTATACTTTTTATCTCCACTTTTCATGTACAATTAAATATTTATTGAAAATTCCACATACACCGACATAACAAATTCTTTACACCTGTTGACAGAGCCTGTAACCTCTCTTTATCATTTTATCAACTCCTTTTCCTCTCTTGATTTCCTCCACAGAATAACTGAGTGAGGAGCAGCTCTTTGATTCCCAGCTCATTGTAGTGTATTTGACCTTGAAGGTCACAGAGTGGAAAGAAGTGTATGTGTCACCATTAAGCTCTTCTCCGTGTTAAAATAATATTCCTACGGTGCTTTTAGGATGCTAACACTAATCAAAACAGGACATCCTGAAGAGGGCCGTGCTCTCTCTTCCCCGGCCCCACTCGTCGGCCTTCTTCGTGTTTTTGTGTTTGTGGAGGAGCGACAATCCCAGGAAGCGGTGAGGAGGGTTCATCAAAGCTCCAGGCGGGGGGCCTCGGCCAGAGGACTGCTGGTATGTGACAGGGAAAGGAATCTCTACTGTCCTATTGTTCCCTTGTTTCCTAGGTCTCATCACACGCCGGTGCATCCAGTTCACACACAGGTAAGCGGCACTAATCAGTCCCGCATTCTTTTCCACGTCCATGTCCTTTCCTTTGCCACAACCCTGGATGACCAGCAGCACGTGTGCACAGTGCACACACATCCACAAACAGCAAGGAGCCTCATACATAATTGGGGAGACATCGAGACATATCTGTAAAGGCAGGGATGTGAATTTTCCTTTCCTCAGAGAAAAACTTGGATGAGTAAGGACAATACTGGACCAAATGTGTCACTAATGATAACAAGGTACTCAGCCAAACACAAAGAATCTAGATAATTGTGATGCAAAGTCAAATAAAAACATACGCCTGAAACAGAAATATTTTGTCACATTACAACCACAATTTGCAATGTATTTTAATGGGATTTTTTGTGGCAAACCAATACAAAGTAGTTCATAACTGTGATGTAGTAGAATGAATTTCAACATTTTTATCTAAATAACTTTTTTTTTTCTTTTAGGAGAACATTAGTGAACAAACAGTACCACAAAGACCACAAACCACTGCAGACAGGTGAGGAAGAAAGACAAATTATAAAGAATATCTTAAGCTTTGAACATCTCCCAGATCACTGATCAATCCATCATCAAAAAATGAAAAGTAATAGCAAAGGAAAACCAACCAAAACAAGGCCAGAGCAGAGAGGCAGTGTACAAGTCCATACCCCTGGAAGAGTTGCAGAGGTCCATAAAATCTTGTTTGTACTTTGCTTCAAGCCATACCAAATGTGGCCTAGTGAGAGAAAATTAAAGGAATATGCCTCAACTGACATAGCCATTTACCTACATTGATAGTAAGAAAACAATGAGGTAAAAAGAAAGTAAACCAGAGAAGAAAAGATGAGATCCGATGGGAAAATCTATCGGATCAGCAAGTCATTGTCATGCTTTTCTGTGTATGTGGCCTATATGGAGGGGTGACAGGAAGAACGCCAGTGTTGCAGAAAAGCCAAATGAAGTCCCACTTGAAAAATTCAACAAGCCATATAGGGAATGTAGCCTGGTGATGGCAGCAATGAGCTGTAGAAAAGTCTATTTTCAGCATGGGCAGGAAAGCTAGATGAGGGCAACCCTAGAAGTAAACCTGTTAGAGGCTACAAAAGATTCGAGACTCTAGCAGAGGGTTTACCTTCCTGCAAGTTTTTGTTCAGTAACTAAACATAACACCAGAGCAACAATTGAATGGTTTAATTTAGAGCATATTAATCTGTTAGAACAGCTCAGTCAAAATCAAGACCTCACGCCGAATGTGAAAACATAGGAAGCAAAACAATTGATGTAGACAGACTCTATCCATCTGTTATAGCTCGGCTTGAAAAAAATGACAAATACTGTCTACAGCTAAAAATCTGAAACAAATTTCTGAATTTTCTTTGTGAAAGGTTTTGAATGCAACGTATCCTTCTCTTTGCACTTTACCAGAAAATGCTTTGTGGTGGCCTATCACATAAAATCCCAATGAAAGCAATATGACAAAATGTGGAAAGGTTCCCTGAATCCTACTGAAGTTGAGATTGTGTTTCCAAATTACCATTACTTGCTTTGCAGATATTTGAGCATCTCTCTTTGGGTAGGTATTGCATTCTCAGCTTGTCCAGATTGTTCATTGCTATGTCCTCTTTAAAAACCTTCTTCTTGTATTATTTACATGAAAGTTCTGCAGTCCAACCTTCGTGAGGAAGACCTCAGCTTTGATCGCTTCTCCTTTTTATACTCCCATCCTGCAGAGGTGAGAGGTCATCAGGTAAATGAGCCTCAGTGTGGAGCACAAGGAAGGAGTGCAAGTTACAGCAAAGATAAAAGGTGAACAGAAATCAAATAAGCGTGACCTTCAAACACAGACATGAAAACATTATCCCACTTCTAGTTTCCCCATGTGAGCTTATTTGTTCCTTACTAATAATCTAAAATGACGACCCTCTCATTACCTCCTTTCATTGGTCCAACCAGCTCCACCCAGGGAGATCCCCAAGCGGTGCTGGAACACACTGTTATCACCACATTCACAAAACGATTGTTGAGTAATTCCTGTTTATAGCTATGCGCTCCCTCTGGTGTGTAAGCACTGTTTTCCCCATCAGCCCTCCAGGACAACCATCAAAATGTGTTCACAAGCAAGAAATTCCATTTAATCCCATCTGTAGGCATAAAGTTGTTCCTACAACTCTTAAAGAACACTGATCACTTCCAAAACGCGCAGAAGAATCAATAAAGCATGCTCTGCCGGAATAAGGTAAACACAAATCAGTTTTCACATAAGGAAGAGGCCAAGGTGGCTCTGCTGGTAGAGCAGACGCACAATGTGCAGGAGCTACAGTCAGCGACGCAGTCGTCCTGGGCTTGATTACCAGTCTCGGTCCGTTTGCTGCATGTCTTCCTCCTCTCTCTTCACCCTGTATCCTGCCTATTTACAGTTCAATAAAGCTCTTAAGGGTCAAAAAAAGAATAAACGAAGTCAGGGACTTGGAAAACACAAAACTACAAGAAAAGGTTTGGGGTTGCGAAAAGGTATTTGCTTGCTTACATGTCCATTCTGTTTCTTCTCATTTGTCACACTTAAATGTTTCAAGTGATCATATTCATTTTCATTTCAAGCAAAGCCTGAGTAAATGCGAAAAGCATTTTGAATTAATTTTAACTTTCCAAACTAACCTGCTGCATTATAAAAAACTAACTGTTCCATAAACCTGATAGCTGGTTGTGCTATGCCTGGAAGAAACAAACTGCCATTAAACATTTATGACAATTGAGACTTTTACGTCACTGTGGAGGGGCTTTGGCCAACTATTCATTGTAAAATTATTTAAATTTAGTCATTTTGGCTTATTTTTCCAATTTTAATGTTCTGTTTGAAGTCATGCCACAGAAAGACCAGACTTTGACTAGGCCTTTCGAAAATGTTCCTTTTGTTTTTTTTTCGTTTTTTTTTTTCGTGTGTGTGTGTGTGTGTGTGTGTGTGTGTGTGTGTGTGTGTGTGTGTGTTTGCATGTAGGCGTGTGCTTGCGTGCTTGTGTGTGTGCCACATGGTGGTTTGCTTTCTCTCATTGTCTTAATAAACTTTTCTTTAGGGTCTTTAGAGAAGAGCATTGTTCCACCAATTAAAGCAAGTTGTCCAGGTCCCAAAGCCATAAAGCAACCACATATTGCCACCTACCACCATCATGTTTGATTGTTGGTATAATGTACTTTTTCTGAACACCCAGATCATCCAAAAAGTTCTAAAAAAAATAATTTTGTGTCTTCACTCCAAAGAATATTTGGTTAATCTTAAGTAAATATGAAACTTATCTTTGCATTCTTTACACTCAGCAGCAGTTTTGGTCTCACATGCATGTCATTTTGACTATTCTCTTTCTATGTTGTTGAATTTTGAGCACAGCTTTAGTTTTTATTCTGGATACTGTGTGACTTTTTGAATTACAAGTTGTTGATACTCTCTTGCAGAAATAGCAATAGGCTGGACACTCCTGGAAAGGTTTGCCAATGTTCCTCGTTGTTTTCATTATTTGGTATTAACTCTCACTGTGGTTTACTGGAGACCTCAAGCCTCAGAAATTAGTTTGTAACCATTTCCAGACTGATAGATGTTACTGACTTTTATCTGTTCTTAAATTTCTTGAGATCAGGACATGGTTTTTTGGTTTGTAAGACCTTTTGGCTTTCTTCACATTGTGTAGGGTTGTTTGGGTTTTTCTGGGTTTGTAGTTTGGTTTATCTGTTTTCCTTAATTATTCTTAATTTGATTAGATCAGCTTTGTTTCTGTTTTACTTCAGTCCAGTCTGTTCTTGGTTGTTCTAGTTAAATTATGTTTATTTCTTTCCTTAGACGTTTTTTCATAAAATTTGAAGACCTAGTTCCCCTGCTTGTGTTTACTCTTCCTCTCTCCTTTGTGCCTCTCTCTCTCTGTATATCTCTCTTTCTCTATCTCTCTCTCACTTGCTGGTTATGTCCGCTATATCTCATTACTTGTTACTTGGTTTCTGTGTTCCTTTGCTCCACGTGTGTTTGTCCTAACATATGTAAGAGGTTTTTTGGATTTTAATTAAACATTAATTCATCATATCCATCAACACTCTGGTTTGCACGTTGGGCCACTTTCTATCTATACACAACATGACACAAAAAAGCTTTAACTTTTAATATATTTTTTCATCTTTTTCTCTTTGCCTGATCTTCAAATGTGAACAAAAAGAGCAAAAAATGGAAGAAATCCATAAGGCGGCAAATACTTTTTCATGGCACAGTAAACTGGTCATGTTACATTTTTTTCACCTATCATGTAAAACTAATATCATGGCTGCAGCTGCAATTAATATCAAAGTGCAGCAAACAATAAAAAAATAATTTCAAATCTTGTTTTGCTTTCCTTCCCATAAAAGCCCTCAACAAAGTAATAAAGTAACTGATGGTTGTTAGCTGATGTGAGACATGAGGCCAGAGTGCTGGGCCCTGTTTCTACCACCTTCTCCAGGTAATTGATTGGTGCACATAAAATGATTGAGATCCTTTAATTAGCTAACAGAGGTACAGACTCCTCACAGCATGCCAGAGGAGTGCTAACTTCACAATGCTACTGTAGCAATCTCTGCTGATGGTGAAGTGCGCCATCAGCAATCTGCTGACGTTATATCTCCTCAGACATCATAACGACACACAAATCACTTTGATGGAAACTTTTCTAAACTCAGCAATCTGCCATGAATCGTGCACCAATTTGTGATGGGAAAGCGCTGGCACGTCTCCCATTTTACAGTTTGACCGCTCAATCTGAATGGTGCTTTTTGTTTAGATGTGTATTAAAACTTGCATGTAGATACTGCAACAGAATAAGCACACAGTTTCAAGAAAACACACACGCAATCTATAAAAATACGTTTAGCCTGGGACGGCTCTGTTGATAATGACCTCAGCCTTGGCACCGCGCTGGGCCAGACCAGACTGCCGACAGACTGGAGGCTTTTGTGTTGACTCTCTATCTCTAACTCTGTGACCTTTAGGGGGGGAGAAGAAAGCAGAATTGCTTTTTTATTATTTAGAAGGGGTAAGGCTCGCTCATTGTTCTGTATTGGTACAGTTTCCCTGCTGTAAACACACACTGGTTCCCAGGCTTGACATGTTGCAGCACAGCTACACCCCCACCACCCTCCCTGCATCCAGCCCTTAGTGTTCCCACAGTGGCCTGTCTGGGTCAGAGCATCATCACCACCCTCCCAACACAAATATACATCATCACCAATATCCAAACACTGCATTTTATGAATTATGAAATTCCCCCAGTACATAATGGTGTATGATCTTGGAGAGACGGAACTGCATTTTGAAAAAGGGGGAGTAAAGACGGGGAAGAATCCCCTGGGAGGGATCTATGACGTTCCCTTGTGGCTCAGGACAGCGGCCATCCTTCAAATGGGTGACAACAGCGTCCAAACAAACCACTAACCTCATCAGCTCTCTGTTTATAGCCTGAAGCCTGATTCCTGGACGACTCATTAACATCAGAGACCTTCCAAAAGAGCCATTTTCATACATTGTTGATAGATTCAAAAGTCCTGGGTCTCACAACAACTGACCGTCAAAACTGCTGCTGCAACACTGTGCACAAGCCCATGAAGAACTAATTAAATACATTCCATAGAGTCCTTCCAGATATGTGTATGTACATACCTTCAAACATATTGACATGCGTGGAGCAGGGCTTAACAGTCTTAAAAAATGTTTATTAAACTGTGGTATGAACACCACATGTGACACCTGTGCTGCCTTTAGTGGTACTCAGTTGAGATTTTGGTATTATTTATTTGCAAAATAAATAAAAAGGCTATGAAAAATGGGACAGTAGTGGATGCTTTCCATTTGAAAAATTTAAATCAAATCTCCGACATGGAATTACATCATACCCTACCTAACCTGATCCACTTCCAAGTAAAACAAAAAACAACAGGATTTGATAGCTTGTGTGTTTAGTGGCTTGTCTACCTGTTGAAGCTAATATAAAATACTGCAGCACCATTTACTACAGGGGATTGTAAAATATTATGTGTGAAACATTCAGTGAGTACAAATCATTACTGCATCTATGTAAATAATAAATGCCAGGAAGCCATATTGAATTTTGAGCTTTGGGTTGGTGAAAAACTTCAACAACCTTTCCTTTTATAAAGTCTATTTTTTTTTTATTAAGACATACTTGATTTTTTTTAAATGCATAGTCAAAGTCAATAAAAAAAATAAAAAAAAAACATTTTATTTTGCTTCATTGTTGTTGACATAGCAACTAGAGACAGACAATGGAGCCACTCAATTTTCTCTCAGATCAGTGATCGGCAGGTGAAATACAAGAAAATGTATTTCATGTTAATCAAATGCATTGAAACTAAGAACATTACCACTTCCTATCTCAAAAGCATCAAACAAGAGCATGACATTTGGTTCATTTTTTTATTTTATGAAAAATTATAAAGGTTTACACATAAATGGGCATAATTTTTGTAATTCCTTACAAATTAGACCTCTAAATAAAACTGGGAAAACAGCACCAGCCAGTAATAACCTCATAGGTGCGTCCTAAACACAAGCAACAGAAAAAGTTTATGCCCTGTGTTATTGCAGTTTCATCATGTGTATTTACTGACGTATTAATCTGGTCAAAAGCTGTAATGCGCACAGTGTAACCAAATTTGTTACAATTGAAATAATTTAAAAAGAAAAAAAAACCTTACAAACCGCTGCAAACACTGTTATGTCACTTGGAAGAATAATAATTTAAAAAAAAGTCATTTATGTTATTTAAAAAGAAAAACAAGTTCAAACCCCGATTATTCCTGAAGGATATATAAGGCATTCGTATTTACGCAGCTTTGGCACGAAACAGCACAGGGACAGAGAGCGCTGCTCCGGGACAGAGAGCGCCCTTTAATGAGCTCTCTATTTCACTTTCATCGCGCCGGGCCGCTCCTCTCACCTTTCAAACGGTCCGATCTATTAAGCGTTTTAATGAGCTCCGCCAAACAAACGCCAGATGCATGGCCCATTGAACAATCCATTAGAGAGGTTGACGCGCTGACGGACGCGACACACGCTCTCACTCGCACAGGCGCACCTTTTCTCTGCCAATCAGAGATGTCCGCTGTTAAGATAAGAAACGGACAAGAGGACAAAATTCCGGAGATGTTCGTGTAACTGAGTGAAACGGATGGGAAACAACCGCTGCATCTACTTCTTAAGTTTTCTTATTAGGTCAATGGAGAGTTTCTTAAAAATGAACTGTAATAGTTCATATTATCCGGTTTTTTTTTTTTTTTTTTTTTTTTTTTTTTGGACAATAAAAAACGGTGATATTTCTGAGACACAAATGTGCTGACTTTAAATTAGGCCCAGGAGGAGTCACTTTAGACCACCCTCCTCCTCTTCCTCCCTCTTCACCGCGGGGTGCGGCCCTGTTCGCCTTGGCATTACATACAGTGGGAAGTTTTTTCTGTGGCGCACCGCATCACATCTGGACACGCGGACTAATCAGACAGCCTCCATCTATCACGCTTACGTTTACCACCTCTCCATCACCTTCTCTATTACACCCCTCTAGTTTTTCTTCTTCTTTTTCGCCTAATCACACGACTTTTCTGTACAGCAGGGGAGGCACTCACTGAACGCATTTACCAGCAGAGCCCCTTATGAGGGTTCTGGGAATTTAAATATTCACCGCTGACACTGTGCAGAGCTGGCTGAGGGCCAGGCTGGGCCCGCTTCGTCCTGTGCTTCTTCTAAAACATACCAGAAGAACTCTTTCTCTTTCTTTGCAAAAACATCATCGTTATACTTATTCGTCTCTACAAGAATAATATAAAAAATCGATGCATCTCTACATCCAGAAAATCAGCAAACAAATTTTACCCCCCCCCCCACGCACACACACACACACACACACACACACACACACACACACACACACACACACACACACACACACACACACACACACTCTACTTAGGCCCCTGTTAATGTGCCTGATATGTTCTGTATTTATTTACTTAATTAACAATTTGTCACCTTTTTACTGGGCACCATGCATTAGATATGAATGAATGAATTCTAAGCACTTTCTAACCTCTGCTCTATTGATCATTTCAAAGTAAAAATCAAATAGAAATCTACTTTCAACAAGGGCAGAATAAATGTTGTGGTTAAAGTAAAATGTTAACATTTAGAGCAAATCTAAAAAGTGCAAGTCGGAGTCATCTAAATGCTTGTGTTGTTTAGAGGGGAAACTTATATTTCAATATTAAAACGCTCACGTGGTGCATGTTACAACTTGTCTTGCCACGAGCAACATCGTGTGGAAAGGACATAAAAAAAAAAGATGTTAACAACTTTAAATTGTGGTTGAAATGTGATATGAGAACAGACATCTAAATGAAAACGTCACCTGACGTGGTTGAAAAGTTGTCAGGGTCAGTCAACTGCATTAGGTTTGTACAGAAAGTCTGGAAGACAAACTCCAACTGGGGATGTATTAAATAAAGACAGGGACAGATCAAGGTATAAAAAAAAAAAAAAAAGATTCCCTGATGGAGAGATCGGAGGGTAGCAATTAAAGACACAACAAGAAAGCAACAATGCCACACCCGGCATGAATCAAACTGAAAAATCTGATTAAGAAAACGTCAGACTAGAATAAAGCATGCGCCATAATTTATTGCCGCAAATCAATGCCTCAGCAGACTCACCGTTCTTCTCCTCACATATAGCTAATTGGCTGTAAGTTCTCAAATCGATTTTAATCCGAAATATGCACCGTTTATCATTTTAAATAAACATGGCAAGCTTTTAATTTTTTAATTTGCCCAAGATATTTTTTTTTCTGCACAAAAAAAAAAGAAAAAACCTGCAGTAACGAGGTTACATGCAAATTAAAGTCTGTAAGTTCCGGAGCTGTGCATGCAGAAATAAAAACCGAGTTAGGTCATTTTCGAGATCACGCGAACTCTTAATGTTCATTGTTTCAAGTCGAAATAAACTTGTTTTGATCTCCACCCTCGAAATATTATCTTCTCCTTATTTCTCCCCCATTTGCTTCCTTTTCCCCAAAACTTTCCTCAGGCAGAAACAGAGGTGCGCAGCAGCAGCAGCAGCAGCAGCGCAGCAGACGCAATAAGCGCCGATGCTCAGGACTCGGGACTTTTTAACTCTACGCTACAGCGCCCACTACATGCAAGCAGAAGCGCTAAAAGTGGAGCGGACGCCTGGCAGAAAGTTCTCTCGTCGCTCCTTCAACTTTTTAACTTTTTGCTTTTCCTCTACACTCGCTCTGACTTATTTTTTTCCCCCCTTTATTTTACTTCACAACCACATCGTGATGTGTTCTTTCCTACCGGGAGAAAGACAGGATTACGCGCTTTTGTTTGGAGATGAAGACATTACAGAAAGTATGAACTGATAACAGCGACAACCTATAGGTATATAAAATGGCATTTTTGAGAAGGAAAAAAAAAAAGAGAAAGGGATGTTGCACCTACTCGTGGCCAGTTTCCGCGCCCTGCCTTTGGACCTCATGGTGCCAGTCTCTGCGGCGTGGGTTTTGTTTGGATGTTTTCTTGAATCTTTTTTTTTTTTTCTTTTTTGTCCTCCTTCTTTTTTGATTTTTCTCTGTCCCCTTTTTCTCTGGGTTTCTTGGTCCAAACGCACTATCTCTCCGGCATTGTCAGTCTGGACACCTTCGCACATGCGCACAGCGCGGAATCTGCCGGGCAGCATGTGCCAGAAAAAAAGAAAAAAAAAAAAAGAAAAAAAAAAAAAGGAAAAAGTTTGAGACGATTTATTACTTTGATATTGGACTGATCGGGTGAAGATGTGTGGGGAAAGATTCGAGGACATCTCGTTCCGTGCTTATTTCTTACGATGAGAGTGAGCGGGACGAGCTGAAAATAAATAAATAAATAAATAAATAAATAAATAAATAAATAAATAAATAAATAAATAAATAAATAAACGAAGCTCCTGGTTCTTGTGCACATCGAACTTTAAATCAACCTACATCAACTGTAAAAAAGAGAAATGTTTCAATGACGAAAATATCTTTAACAACACTTTTTAAAACTAATATTACGGATGTAATAAGTTAATATTACAGACGCAATTTTAGCGTCTTAATAAAAGCTTTTCAGAATGAAGACAGGTATTTTTATTTTTTCTGTTTTCGCAGACTCTGAGATCTAAGATACAACTTAGCCCACCTTTTCTCTTCAAATGAAGTCACCTTAATCAACGTTGTCCTAAAAAATGACAGATGCGCAGTCAAAGCCATTAAGAGGTTTCACATATTTTAATTGCGTTGTAATCACTGACGCACTGGAAATGAATAAAAACTTTCCATCCATGTTTCTAAAAATGAGAGTTCTCTTTTTTTTTCTTTTCCTTTTCTTCCTCGTTTCCTCCCTCTACATTCTCTCTTTGCTCAGACAATTATTAATATGTTAAGTTCTTTTAGTATCACTGGCCATTTGAGACTTGTGCGTATATTCCATCACTTGCTAATTGCCGCAGAGCTCAAAAAGGGCGTTTTTACGTGATCTGACCTGAAAAGGGGGCAGATCCATTAAGAGAGGAAATCTTT